>MU713446.1:290561-339806 GCA_026770625.1 Nicotiana glauca | reverse complement strand
TGCTAAACGGTCCATCCCGAATTTCTAAGTATTTTTATTTAAGCAATTATTGAGGGCCCCGCAATTATGTATTTGCTTTTGGTGAGGCTCGTCTCATCATTTTTATTTAAAGGCCAAACTAAAGCATCTAAATTTTCTATTTTTTATTGTCTCTAAAGGATAATTAATTTACAATTATAATTTCGGGCCTCGAATTCAAGTCCGAATTCAAACAAAAGGGAAGACCCTTTTAGCTTGAACCCGCTACCTAATTCGAAACCCAATTTTTATATCATGGCGTTTTAACTTTGCGAGGACCGTGAAATTCGCTAAATGGCACGCCTCGATTTCTAAAGATAAAAATTAATTAAGTGAGGGCCATGGGTTTTGGGATAAGGATTGTGGGAAAGAGTGTAAGATTCCAACATTAAAGATTATTTACCAGATCAATTATATTACTGACTTGTGAAAACTATTTACAACTACCAAATTATTATCATTCTATATCTTGAAATAATACTAATATCACTTGGTTATAAGAAATGGGCTAATTACATTTCTAAAATAAAATCGGCAATTTATTGCTAAGAAAGTAGGCTAGTCTATAAATTGATTTCATAAGCAAAGCATGAAAGTAAATAATACTACTATTCAAACATTTAAACTAAAATATCGATCAAAAAAATATGCAGCAAATCAAAATACATCTTTGGATCTTCATTATATTAAAAACAATGTGAACTAATGTTTAAACCCAATCAATCGGATGCCAAATTAATGTACTCACTATAAAAGGATTAGGATAGCATAGTAAAAAAAAAAAGAACCTATTGAGCAAAGTCCTCTTAATAATAACAGAAGCTATCAGCATATATAAGTTTTTGCTCCAAATCCAAGTGAGAAAGTGGAAATAGAATCGGACAGATGTTACGAACTCGAATCAGAACCACGAACAACAACTAACCAACAACGGCGAACTCGAGCAGAATTCAAACTCAATCCAACTCCATGGCTTTGTAATAGAAATTCAGAAAGAAAAAGGAAACTAGAAGTTTTTTTTGTTTTGTATTTTTTTTTCGAATTTGAAATAAAACTAAACTCGAAGAGCCTGATTTTTTTAGTTGTTTATATTTTTTCTATATATGAACAAATTGGAACCAAAATCAGAAGAAGAAGAAGAAAAATGTCTAAATCTTCCGTTCTCTCCTTTTGATTGAAAAGCTGGTCGTTCCCTGCTATGTACGTGAGTGAGTATTTTTTTTAAATCAAAAAGTCCGATAAGAATTACTCACATTTGGGTAGGGGAATGGCTGATCTCCTTGTCAAAGAAAAAAGCTCCATTTTTTTTGCTTTTTCTTTGGTTCGTTTCTTAGAATTTTGGAATTGGGAATTGAAAACCTTTTTTGTTCTTTCTTTCGAAGATCCAGGATAGGGATCTGCGGCTCCTTCCTACTTTTTAGGGTGTGTGTGGGGTGTTTTTAATGTGATGGGGTGGGGGAGTAGTTTTGGGGGAAAAATATTTTGGGGAAGGTTTTGGAGGGGAAATATTTTGGGGAATGTTTTTGGGGGAAAATATTTTGGGGAAGGTCTTTTGGGGGGAAATTTTAGGCTTTTCAAATGTTTGACCAATTTGAATTTAAGACCAAGCCTTTTCACTTCCCTCTTCTTTTTATTTTTCTTTTCTTTCTTTAATTAATTTTTTTTTTAAAACCTAAACTAAATTCCTAAATTAATTCAAATTAAGCTAATTATCTAACTATATAAAAATGATCATTTTTTTTGTGATTTTTGATTAATAGCACAATTAACTCAATGCAAATTAAACTTACGATGACATGAAATTAAATGTGACACTTTTTTTTAATGGTTTTTCTATGATTTTTAAAATATTAAAAATGCATGAAATGCAACTAAATAAAGGAAAATTCCTAAAAAAAAATTATTAAAAATTATTTTGATCTATTTTTAGGAGTTATCTTTATGTAGGGCAAAAATCACGTGATTACAATGTGGTAGGTGTACCACTCGCTCCCATTTCAATATATCATGTGGTAGGCGTACCACCCGCTCCCATTTCGATCCAACACAGTATCACGAAGAAAATCCCGGTAAGGGAACAAGATAATATAATGTTTTCCTGGCAAGGGAACAAGAATATCAAATCAACTATCCCGACAAGGGAGGGTCAGCTATAACCGATCCTATTCAACTTCTTCTTGGCACACCAAATATCCCTATTCAATCGCAATTTCTTTCATCGAATCAACCAAGGGTACACAATTAACAAAATTAAGACTCACGGTCATGCTAGACACCAATGTATAGATACTCATCACCATGCCTATACATCGTAATCGATCAATTAGCAAGTAACAAAACTAGACTCACTCCTATTCCATCAAGCTAGGGTTAAACCAAACACTTACCTCGAACTTCTACGGTCAATTCAATCCTCAACAACCGCTTTCCCTCTCGAATTCGGCTCTAACCCAACCAAATCTATGCAATAAGGACTTCATGTTATCAATATGTGCTAAACAAATTAAATCCAATGAATAATTATAGCTTTTTCATCAATTCACTCCAAAAGGCAAAAAATGTCTCCGGGCCCACATGGTCAAAACCCGAGATTTGAACCAAAATCCGATTACCCATTCCCCCATGAACTCAAATATATAAGTTATTTTGGAATCGGACCTCAAATTGAGGTCCAAAACCCCCAATTTTAGAAAACCTAGGTTCTACCCTAAATTCCCAAATTTTTCCAATAGAATCTTTGTTTTGAAGTTGAAATTAGGTTTAAAGATGTTAAGGAGTAAGGAAAATGAGTTAGAAATCACTTACCAATCGTTTTGGAGAAGAAGAATAGTTTTGAAAATCGCCTATTGTCTTTTGGGTTTTGAAAAAGTAAAAAATAACTGAAAATCCCGACCTTATATACCTTTTCTGAAGACTCAGCGCGGACAGCGCAAAAGTGCACCGCGGCCGCGCTGATGAGCTGGAAATTCACAGTCTCTAAACCCACCCAGTGTGGACCGCACTGATTTGGAACGCGGCCGCGTTGGTTAACCTGGAAATACTAGCTCTCTGAACTTAGCCACACAGACCGTGCATGGGCGACCGCGGCCGTGCGGCTTCCACAGCGGACTGCGCTAAGGCGACCGTGGCCGCGCAGCATGCACAACGGACCGTGCTAAGGCGACCGCGGGTGCGCTGGAGCCTGCAACTCCCTGAACCTGCAACATCTGATAATTTCCAAGTCTAAGACCCCCCCGGGCCTACTCAAAACTCTCCCGAGCCCTCGAGGCTCCAAAACAAACATACATATGAACTCAAAAATATCCTACGGACTCATCCGTGTGATCAAATTGCCCAACAACATCATAATCATCAAATTAGGCCTCAAGACCCAGGATTTCCTTCGAATTTTCATAAAACATCAAGATTAGAGTTTTTAGTCCAAAACACGTCAAACGACATCCAAAGTCAACCAAACTTTACAAAAAGTACTTAAACCGTATATAAGACTTGTACCGAGCGTTGGAACCAAAATATGAGCCCGATACCATAGTCTTTTAATCAAATTTTATTTTTTTCCAATTTCCTTAATTATTTTCAGGAAACAATTTCACATAAAAATTCATTTCTCGGACTTGGAACATCGGAATTTGATTCCGGGCATACACCCAACTCCCCTATTTTCCTACGGACTCTCCGAGACCGTCGAATCACGAGTCCGGATCCGTTCGTCCAAAATGTTAACCGAAGTCAAACTTAATCAATTAAATACCAATATTTAACTTTTTTATAACAGAATTCATATTTAAACTTTCCGGCTACACGTCCGGACTGCACACACAAATCGAGGCTACCCCAAATGAGGTTCTCACGACCTCAGAAGTATAGAGCGAGTAGGAATACAGGTGAAGACCCTTTGGATCATCACATTCTCCACCTCTAAAATAACCGTTCGTCCTCGAACGGACAAAAAAAGAAGTACCTGAGTCGGGGAAAAGATGGGGATAATGGCTCCGCATATGAGACTCGGACTCCCAGGTCGATGCCTCAGGAGGCTTGTCGACACCCCCTTTTCCTCGCGGAATCGGAATTGGGTTCACAAAATTTGGGAAGACAACTCTATTCCCGTTTGGGAATTGCGTTTTGGATTTTTGGAGAGTCGCCACCTAATGATTATAGTGCATTAGGACACTTTTTAGAAGAATTAAAGATGAAAACCAGATTTTGGGTAAGAGCTCGAAATTATCTCGAGGGGAAGGTGTTAGGCACCCCTCAAGATCCACTAGTGTGGTTCCCGACCACGCTACAATTGTGACTTTAAATGCAAAACATGAATAAACAAGAAAGTATTGCAAATAAGAAGCATAAAAGGAGTGCCAAAATTCAGGAAGGACACAGTTTTTTGATTGAATAGATACGCAAGTAAAGGTAAGGGGTCAAACAATTGGTGCAAGCAACTTGAAAGACGTATAAGAAATAGAAGTTGAAATAACCTTTAAAAATCTGAAGATTATTAAACTAAGAAAGAGGGAGGGGGGTCCTAGGTTTATACATTACATGGATCATTCGCACAACACCGGTACCCAATTGTACGCATAGTGTTATCGTATAATCATCATCTCCATGTCTACCCTTCCCACCCCGTTTAAGGTATTAGAGCGCAGAATGGTATCGCTTACTTATTGCATGCTATTACCCGTCCCCATCCTATTAGTCCCGGAGGCAAATGGACTACTAATCGTAAAGGGAAGGGGGCTTGGGGCTTTTAGAGGTTTCAAAGGATAAAATGCTAAGGTGTCAACCAAAACAAATAGTTGCAGAAAGAAATGGGATACAAATAGGCAAGCAAGGCTCAAATATGCCTCCATAAATCATCAAAAACACAGAGTTTAGCATGTCTTTCACGTGCTGATTTTGGTCTTATTTAAATAAAGTGACGAGCGGACTGGTTCAACGCATATGTTTAGGCGAAAAGTCTATATTAGGCATACTCGAATGCAGTTGTTTGAAATCTGCTCTGATTGACTTAAGTGTTAATTAGAACTAGGTGTGACATATACTGATTTTAGAAACAGATGCACAAACTAACTGGGGTTACTGATTTTAGTGGGACAATACAAGTTTAACAGCTAGTATTATCTCTATTTAGATTCGAAACTTCCTATAGGCATGCTTTCTATATGAATGATGATTTCGACACCCTTTAGACATTAACAACATCCTAGGAGAATGGCTTCTACATGTAGTTTTTATTATTATTTATCTACAAATAGTTTGCCTAATATCGTTTGCAGAATGCAGTCGTTTGGTAGACCATGTTTTATATGAAATTGCAGAACAATTAGGAACTAACCTATATGCAGGACATCTGTGCGTGTTTGCAGGAATTAAAGGTTAAACCTATGAGCATGATTTCTAGACGTGAGTTTTGCAGAAATTAAAGTTTAAAAAACTATAGGCATGATTTCTAGGCGGATATGCATAAATGAAAGTTGAAACCTATAGGCATGATTTCCAGGCGGATATGCATAAATGAAAGTTGAAAGCCTATAGGCATGATTTCTAGGCGGATATGCATAAATGAAAGTTGAAAACCTATAGGCAGGATCTCTAGGTGCATTTGCAGAAATAAAAGAAAATTCAAACCTATAGGCAGGATCTCTACCATTGGTGCATAAAGTAAATCTCATCCCCCTTTTTTACTAAGTTCCCCGAGTTTATACAAGTTATTACAGCCCAAAAGAAATAAACTGAAATTAAAAATACATCAGAAAACCTCATCTACATCAGAGCAGACTAATTCAGACTTAATGCCTAATAATATGAGATTGAGCCACTTTCGAGATCCAAATTTCCAAGCCTTCTCTCATCTAGGGTGCTTCAGAGATCCAAGGGATTTCAGGAATCCTAGGCAGTGCATACACCCAAGATATTCATAGAAATTGAGTTGTGCAGTGTGGAAGAGCCAGCCCTTATGTGAACGTACAGAGGGAGCTTGAGGGTCCCAAGGCAAGGCTCACATAAGAGGGGCAGGACATAATTCTAAGAGTTGAGTGTAAGTGCAATAGAAAAGGGTAGGGGGACTATCCAGGCAGGTTGGTGGTCATGCCCAGCCACAATATAGACTGGCACACCCCTGACCAAACCTATTATCAAGCTTTTAGGGAGAAAAGACCTACTGGAGGTCAAGCCATGGCCTGAACAATAATCAGAAGTACCGTAAGGCCAAGGTTGTTACTCATTATACACACAATAAGGGAATGGGGATGGGAAATTGACAAGCTTAGGACCCTAAAGGGTGGAGATTTCAGGCATTGCCATGTTTCTGAACCATAACTTAAAGCATACAAAGGGGATATGAGGGTTTGGGATTCATAAAGTATCAATTACATGACAAACAACTGACAAGATGCACCTGTAAATTAAACATTGAATTACAAGGGAAGGGAAACATGTTACAGCATGCTAGAAATAAATATTAACCAAGGAAGACATGAACAGAAGTAGGCAGTAATGAAACACATTGCTGTTGGGACATGTAAATTAACTGGGACATACCAGTAGAGAAGCAAAAAGTGCAGAAGAAAGTAGAGCAAACAAAGTTCACAGTAGCACAAGTAGTAGAAAGAGGGAGAGAGTTTTAAGTGAGAATGGTTTTTTGAACTTAGATTGCTTTATGTGTTCGTGTGTGTTGAAAGAAAAGGGAAGAGAGTATTTATAGCTTTGAAAACGTGTAGAGAAATAAGGTAACAAGTACAAATTTATCACAAATGTAGCATGGTCACAAATCGAAATCAATTAGCATAAGACTCCTCTTTAATCAGGGGATTCTCATTCAAACGGATACTAACAGGATTTAAATAAGGAAAGGGAGAATATGCCTTGTAAATAGAATGGTTGTTGCAATAAAAGAAGCAGTAAGGTAATATAATGGGCAATTGAGTCTAAGTACAGTGTTTGAAATTATTTTTTGGAAAGATTCAGGGAGGCCAATCAAAGGAAAAGAATCAATTACCCCTTAACAGGTGAGTAAAATCAGGATTTCACAAAGGAAAAGTTTTTTTGAAAATTAATCACAAGTTTTGAGAATCGATCACAAAAGGAACTCAGTATATATAGACGAATGCACAAGTAATAGACACGTGAAACTGAGTTATGGCAAAATAACAGCATATGCTAGTAACTAAAAGGAAGACATTCGAAGCATGATAGTCAAGTTTCAGTGTTTAACAATAGAGAAGAAGATCAGAAACATGCAAACAGTTGAGTGAAAACCATACGATTTGCACAAACAATTTCAAAGAAATCGAATAGTCCCCAAAGAAACTAAGGGTTTTTGAAAATCAATCGAGTTTAGAGGAGACAAGCAGATAAACAAATAAATAAGTTCAAAATCTCGGATAAGCCCAAAATTAGGGCTTTCACTATGCTAACTCAGGTAAAAAAACAAAGGCAAATCAAATGACCATTAACAAACAGACCAAGAAACTCAAACAAAATCCCCAAGAAAATTAGGGTTTTCAACATGCTAACTCAGATAGAAAATATCACAAACAAAACACAGTAAAACATGTCAAGAATCAGAGAAGAGATTCGAAATAACTTAACATGAAACCCTAGTTGAAGAATAAAGAGTTTCTGAAAGAAATAATTAAAGAATCTTCAAGAAACATAGATCTAGAACAGATCTAAAATAAATCGAAAGAACCTTAAAGATTAGGGTTTCGATGAAAAACCCAGGAGATGAGAAAGGCTTTAGAAACCATTGATCTGAGCAGGAAAGTCGAAGATGGAACTCGAATAGCCATGACTGGCTGGACAAAGGTGGAAGACGACCAGAGAACAGTCATCGAACAAAGGCTTGGTCGGAACCTTTCAAGATCTGGCAATAGGACCTTTATAAACTAGCACACAGAAGCCATAAGAGGCTAGTATAGGCCGCCGATGAGCCTGAGAAGCCATAGATTAGGGTTTTGATGAGAGGCAGCGGCTAGGGTTTGAGGTGAGTTGAGAGAAGAGAGGATTCAGAGGCAGCGGTCGAGATAAATGAGGTAGGGTTTTGAGGTCATTTGAATTAAAAAAGGAAAGGGAAGAGGGGAGCGTTGATCTAAAGGATCAACGACTGGGATTGAACGGGTTTGGGTATGATCGGAAAGGGTATGGGTCGGGTAGGCATATTAATTGGGCTGGGTAATTAGATCTCAAATTGGGGCTGAAATGGGGTGCCAAATTGGCTAAAATTGAAATGCAATAAGGCCAAATCGTAAATAGCCAATTTTCCCCTTTTAATTTTATAAAAATAGTAATACTGATTTAAAAAAACAAATTAAACGTACTGGGTAAATAAGTATTATATAAATATTAATTAAAAAAATGCTGGGACTAATTTTATAAACATAAAACGCCATAAATTACAAGATGGGCTATAATTGCAACTATATGCCATTTAGCTTTAAAAATACCAAATGAACTGGTAAAAATATGTGAAAATTACTTTAATTATATTTTGGTATAAATGTGAAAATAAAATGAATTTTTCACCAAAATGATAATTTTGGGAATAATTATTGGATTTTTTTGTATAAAAAATAGGTAATAAGTTGGTTTTAAAAATCGTTAAAAAGGCCAAAACTCTTGGGTGTGCTTATATATGCACCAATATGCTATTTTGGAAATATTCGAGTATAAAAATACTTAGGAAAAAATTGGGTATCAACAAGGCTGATCTCTGCACTGAACATGAATAGAAGGAAAACTCTTGGACCTCAACTGACGAACCTACTTGTCTAGAATGGCTACCGGATCCTGCTCATAGGACAAGTCCTTGTCCAACTGGACAGTACTGAAGTCTAACACATGGGTAGGATTGCCGTGATACCTCCAAAGCATGGATACATGAAAAACTGGGTGCACGGCTGATAAGCTAGGCGGCAATGCGAGTCTATAAGCCACCTCTCCCACTCGATCAAGAATCTCAAACGGGACAATAAACCTAGGGCTAAGCTTGCCCTTCTTCCCAACTCTCATCACGCCCTTCATAGGAGACACAAAGAACAATACCCGCTCACCAACCATGAAAGCTACGTCTCGAACCTTACGATTTGCATAACACTTTTGCCTAGACTAAGCTGAACGAAGTCTGTCCTGAATGATCTTGACCTTTTCCAAGGCCTCCTGAACCAAATCTGTACCTATCAATCGAGCCTCTCCCGGCTCAAACCATCTAACCGGAGACCGATAGCGCCTACCATATAAAGCCTCATAAGGAGCCATCTGGATGCTCGACTGGTAGCTGTTGTTGTAAATAAACTCCGCCAAAGGCAAGAACTAATCCCATAAACCTCCAAAATCAATAACACAAGCTCGGAGCATATCCTCCAAAATTTGAATAGTCCGCTCGGACTGACCGTCCATCTGGGGATGAAATGCTATGCTAGAGTCTACCTGTGTGCCCAACTCCTGTTGAACTGCTCTCCACAAGCACGAGGTAAACTGCGTACCTCGACCCGAAGTGATAGACGTGGGCACACCATGAAGGCGAACAATCTCCCGAATATAAATCTCAGCGAACTTCTCAGAAGATTAGGAGACTGCCACATGGATGAAATGTGCTGACTTGGTCAGCCTATCAACAATACCCCATATCGCATCAAACTTTTTCTGAGTTAACGGAAGTCAAGTAACAAAATCCATGGCAATTCGCTCCTATTTCCACTCGGGAAGCTCAATCTTCTGATGCAAACCACCAGGCCTCTGATGCTCATACTTAACCTGCTGACAATTCAAACTACGAGCTACATATGCCACGATATCCTTCCTCATCCTATGCCAACAATAATGCTGCTGAAAGTCCTGATACACCTTCGCGGCGCCAGGGTGAATAAAGTACCTGGAGCTATGGGCCTCCTCTAAAATCAACTATCGAAGCCCATCCACATTGCGCACACACACTCGCCCCTGCAATCTCAAAACTCCATCCGCATCTAAGGTAACCTGCTTGGCACCTCCTCACTGTACCGTTTCTCTAAGGACACACAAATGGGGATCATCAAACTGTCGATCACGGATACGCTCCAATAATAAAGAACGAGCGACCGTGCAAGCTAACACACGATCGGGCTCGGAAACATCCAGTCTCACGAACTGATTGGCTAAGTCCTGAACATCCAAAGCAAATGGCCTCTGACTGACTGGAATATAAGCAAGACTGCCCATGCTGGCTGACTTCCTACTCAAAGTGTCGGCCACTACATTGGCCTTCCCCGGATGATATAAAATAGTGACATCATAATCCTTCAACAACTCCAGCCACCTTCTCTGCCTCAAATTCAACTCCTTCTGCTTGAACAAGTACTGAAGACTCTAGTGGTCAGTGTACACCTCACATGCCACGCCATACAAATAGTGCCTCCAAATCTTCAAGGCGCGAACAATGGCTGCCAACTCCAAGTCATGCACTGGATAGTTCTTCTCATGAATATTCAACTACCTCGAAGCGTAGGCTATAACCTTGCCATCCTGCATCAATACTGCACCATGTCCAATACGGGAAGCATCACAATAAATGGTATAAGGCCTAGATCCTGTGGGCAAAACCAACACCGGTGCCGTAGTCAGAGCTATCTTGAGCTTCTAAAATCTCGCCTCACATTCGTCCGACCATCTGAACTGGGCACCCTTCTGGGTCAACCTGGTCATCGGGGATGCAATAGATGAAAACCCATCCACAAACTGACGGTAGTAGCCTGCTAACCCTAAGAAACTTTGAATCTCCGTCGCTGATGCTGGTCTAGGACAGTTCTTGACTGCCTCTATCTTTTTTGGGTCCACCTGAATACCCTCAACTAATACAATGTGACCTAGAAATGCTACTCAACTCTGCCAGAACTCACATTTGGAGAACTTGGCTTATAACTGACTATCCCTCAGAGTCTGTAGAACCACTCTAAGGTGTTGCTCGTACTCTTCCTGACTGCGGGAGTACACTAAAATATCATCAATAAGACTATCACGAACATGTCCAAATATGGCCTGAATACTCAGTTCATCAACTCTATGAATGCTGCTAGGGCAATGGTCTACCTGAACGACATGACCAAGAACTCGTAATGCCTATACCGAGTACGGAAAGCTGTTTTAGGGACATCGAATGCCCTAATCCTCAACTGGTGGTAGCTAGATCTCAAGTCAATCTTGGAAAATACCCTGGCACCCTGAAGCTGGTCGAACAAATCATCAATCCTCGGTAGTGGATACTTATTCTTAATCGTTACCTTGTTCAATTGCCGTTAATCTATACACATCCACATCGACCCATCCTTCTTCTTAACGAATAACACTAGCACGCCCAAGGCGAAACATTGGGTCTAATGAAACCCTTATATAACAAATCCTGCAATTGGTCCTTTAACTCCTTCAGCTCTGGCGGGGCCATACGATATGGAGGGATAGAAATGGGCTGGGTGCCTAGAGCTAAATCAATACAGAAATAGATATCCCTGTCGGGTGGCATACCCAACAGATCTGAAGGAAAAACATAGAGAAACTCCCTAATAATAGGCACATAATCTATGGGACGGATGCCAAATAGGCCAGACACACCTTCTCGACCATACGTTGAGCCTTCACGTATGATATGACACTGCGGGTAGAATGACCTAAAGTCCCTCTCCACTCTAAGCGAGGTATACCCGGTAAGGCTAAGGTCACGGTTTTAGCATGGCAGTCTAAGATAGCGTGATAGGGTGATAACCAATCCACACCCAGGATGATATCAAAGTCAACCATATCTAAGAGCAACAAGTCTACACGGGTCTCAAGACCCCCAATCACTACAACACACGAACGATGGAATCGGTCGAACATGATAGAGTCGCCCACCGGCGTAGACACATATACTAGAATACCCAAAGCATCACTAGGCATGACCAAGTATGGTGCGAAATAAGATGAAACATATGAATATATAGACTCTGGATCAAATAGTACCAAAGCATCTCGATCACAAACCAGAACCATAATTGTAATGACTGCATCTGAAGCCTTAGCCTCGGGCCTAGCCTGAAGAGCATAACAACGGGGCTGGCCCCCACTACCCTGAGCTATGTCCCTAGGTTGATCTGCTGCTAGCTAACCTTCACCCCTAGCAGTCTGAGCTCCACCTCTATGACCTCTGCCTCCACCTCTAGTACCTCTACCCCTGCCTCTAGCTGGCTGGGTAGCCTGTGGAACATCTAGTACCTGAATCATAGAACGGGGACCCTACTGCTGAGAAATACTCGAAGCTTAAGGGCAATACCTAGCAATGTGACTCGTTTAGCCACAAGTGAAACAAGCCCTCAGTGGACGGCACCGCAAACTCTGAAGTGACTGCGCACTGATTGGAGCTGACGGTGCGCTGAATGGCTGCTGATCAGAATGATGCCCACGAAAACCACGATCACCTGCTGCACCCTGAGAAACCCGGAGGGCTGACTGGAAGGGCCTAGAAGGTTGAACCCTATCATAAGAATCCCTTCCTCCTGATGAGGCACCACTGAATCGACCTGTGTGACGGGGTCTTCTGTCTGCTTTATGACCACCCCCTGTGGTAGAACCATCTCGATCCTCATGGCCACATTGGCTGCCTCCTGAAAAGTAATACCACTCCCCGCCTCTCTGGATATCTGGAGATGAATAGGATAGATCAAACCATCAATAAATGTCCTCACCCTCTCCCTCTCAGTGGGGAGTATGACAAGAGCATGGCGAGCTAGATCGATAAACCTGGTCTCATACTGAATGACCGTCATAGAATCCTACTGGAGGCATTCAAACTGCCTCCGATAAGTATCCCTCTGAGTAACAGGGAGAAACTTCTCCAGGAACAACTCTGAGAACTGATCCCAAGTCAAAGACGGTGACCCTGCTGGTCTGGCTAAACAAAAATACCTCCACCAAGTCTTGGCGGATCCAGATAGGCGAAATGCAGCAAAATCAACTACATTGGACTCAACAATGCCCATGCTCCGAAGAACCTCGTGGCAGCTATATAAGAAATACTGGGGGTCCTCAGAAGAAGTACCGCTGAATGTAGTAGTGAAGAGCTTGGTGAACCTATCCAGCCTCCACAAAGCATCTGTGGACATAGCCGTCCCATCGCCGTTCTGAGAAACTACCCCCGGCTAAACTGCCATAGCTGGCTAAACAATTGGAATCTAACCCTGGGGAACCACCTGCTCCGTAGTACGTGCAGTAGGAGTCTGGGCTCCTCCTCCAGCCTGAGAAGTGGCTGGTGCTACAGGAAGCAATCCTGCTCGGGTGACACTCTCCATGAAGCCCACCAACCGGACCAAAACATCCTGAAGAACTAGGGTAGCAATAAACCCCTCTGGGACCTGAGCTGGACCTACTGGAACTGTTGCAGCTGGGGCCAGAACCTCCTCGTCAATGTCAACCTGAGGCTCCGCCACTGGTACTGCTGCTCGGGGCTGAGCTCTGCCCCTACCTCATCCTCTAGCACGGCCTCGTCCTCTGCCACTAGCAGGAGCTGCCTGGGGCTCGGACTGCTGATCAGTAGAAGAGGAAGCGCGTGTTCTCGCCATCTGCGAGAAAACAGAGTAGAAGTCCAATTAGCATTGAGAAACCAAACCGCACGACAAGGAAGAACAAATGAGAGATTTTTCCTAACTTGGCAGCCTCAGGGGAATGAGTACAGACATCTCCATACCGATCCCTCAAACTCTACTAAGTTTGTCCGTGAGTTGCGAGACCTATGTAACCTAGTGCTCTGATACCAACTTGTCACTACCCGAATTTCCCACCTTCGGAAGTCGTGATGGCGGCTACTATTAAGAGCTAGGAAAGCCAATTATTTATTACCTCTTTTAGCACACATCAACAATTTTATAAAACGAAGTATGTAATCATATAAGCGGAAGTCTCAAATGTAATTAACTGAAAGAAATGCAAAAGTTCGTATAAAAAAATCTACCCAAGATTGGTTTCGCAACACTCACGAACTTCTAAGATTTTACTAAATACAATATACTGAAAGAAGTCATAATCTATTTTTTTCGGTACAAAGGATAACAAACTGAAATAAAGATAGAGGAGACTCCGGGCCCGCGGATGTCGGCAAGGCTACTCGATGTCTGTGGACTGAAGGTCTACTCCAAATCTACAGCTGCTTTCCAAAAGCTGCTCCAACACCGTGATCTGTGCAAAAGAGCATAGAAGTATAGCATCAGCACAACCGACCCCATGTGCTGGTAAGTGTCTAGCCTAACCCAGTCGAAGTAGTGACGAGGCTGGACTGGATACCACATAAACCTGTGCAGATTTATATACGAGTATAACAGAAAAAGAAAAAAAAATAGCAAGAACATAACAATTTAAGCTGAGGAGGGGATCATGCTTCAGGGTAATAGTTAGAAACAAATATCAGGAATAATGGTAAGTAAATCTACAATTTAACTTCTAGCAATAATGAATAAACAAGGCAACTTTCATATTCAACTCAACTCGTTGCAGGCGTGCAACCCCTTCCCATTTCTCAATATCTCGTGGTAGGCGTACCACCCACTCCCATTTCAATATATCATGTGTGGAAGGCGTACCACTCGTTTCCCTTTCAATATATCACATGGTAGGCGTACCACTTGCTCCTATTTCGATATATCATGTGGTAGGCGTACCACTCGCTCCCATTTCAATATATCATGTGTGATAGGCGTAACACTCGCTCCCCTTTAAATATATCATGTGGTAGGCATACCACTCGCTCCCATTTCAATATATCATGTGGTAGGCGTACCACCGCTCTCATTTCGATCCAACACAATATCACGAAAAAAATCCCGGCAAGGGAACAAGATAATATAATGTTTTCCCGGCAAGGGAACAAGAATATCAAATCAATTATCCTGGCAAGGGAGGGTTAGCTATAACCAATCCTATTCAACTTCTTCTTGGCACAACAAATATCCCTATTCAGTCGCAATTTTTTTTATTGAATCAACCAAGGGTACACAATTAAAAAAATTAAGACTCACAGTCATGCTAGACACCAATGTATAGATACTTGTCACCATGACTATACATCGTACTTGATCAATTAGCATGTAACAAAACAAGACTCACTCCTATTCCCTCAAGCTAGGGTTAAACCAAACACTTACCTCGAACTTCCACGATCAATTCAATCCTCAACAACCGCTTTCCCTCTCGAATTCGGCTCCAACTCAACCAAATCTATGCAATAAGGACTTTATGTTATCAGCATGTGCTAAACAAATCAAACCCAATGGCTAATTATAGCTTTTTCATCAATTTACTCCAAAAGGTCAAAAATACCCGCGGGCCCACATGGTCAAAACCCGTGGTTCGAACCAAAATCCGATTACCCATTCCCCCATGAACTCAAATATATAAGTTATTTTGGAACCAGACCTCAAATTAAGGTCCAAAACCTCCAATTTTAGAAAACCTAGGTTCTACCCTAAATTCCCAAATTTCCCCATTAAAATATTTGTTTTGAAGTTGAAATTATGTTTAAAGATGTTAAGGAGTATATAAAATGAGTTAGAAATCACTTACCAATCGTTTTGGAGAAGAAGAATCGTTTGGAAAATCGCCTCTTGTGTTTTGGGTTTTGAAAAAGTGAAAAATAACTGAAAATCCCGACCTTATATACCCTTTCTAAAGACTCAGCGCGGACCACGCAAAAGTGCACCGCGGCCGCGCTAAGGAGCTAAAAATTTACACTCTCCGAATCCACCCAGCGCTGACCGTGCTGATTTGGAACGCGGCCGCACTGGTTAACCTGGAAATACTGGTGTCACGACCCAAAATCTAACCTTGATCGTGATGGCGCCTATCGTTTTACAAGGCAAGCCTATTCCCAAAATATTACTACTAATTTGATTATAAGAATTTAATAAAATATTTTCAATAATTTAATTCCTGATAAACTAAACCAACTCTAAATATAAATAATATATAATACAAAAATGAGTCCCAAACATCGGGGTGTCACTAAGTCATGAGCGTCTAAACGTATGAACTGAGACATATAAACTGTCTAACTGTCCAAAAGAAGAAATGACAAGAGGAGTAACAAGGTCCTGCGAACGCTGGCAGCTACCTTGCAATCTCCACAGATAGCTGGCAAAAACTCAACGATCGTCGCGCTCTAACTCACCTGGATCTGCACATAAAGTGCAGGGTGTAGTATGAGTACAACCACCTCAGTAGTAACAGAAATAACTAAGGAACTGAGTAGTAGTGACGAGCTGAGCAAAACAGTTCAATTATTTATTTTTCACAATTTTAAAAATAACATAAATAAACAAGTAAATTCCATAACTCAGTAAATGCCACAAAGAAATTTAACAGATAAATGCAGCAACAGCAAAAGTAAATGCAACCTCACAACAATGTCACTCCATCACTCAACACTCAACACTCAACACTCAATACACTCAACACTCTGCGCTCATTGGGGATGTGTACAGACTCCGGAGGGGCTCCCAAAGCCTAAGCGCTAAGCACGGACAACTCACGTGCCACCATATTAATACCTGGATCCGCACGGTCAACTCACGTGCTACGCGGACAACTCACGCACTATGGTATCAATACCTGGACCCGCACGGTCAACTCACGTGCTACGCGGACAACTCACGCGCTATGGTATAAATACATGGACCCGCAAGGTCAACTCACATGCTACGCAGAAAACTCACGCGCCATGGTATCAATATCCTCACAACCAGGTCCTCGACCTTACTCAATCATGTACGTCACTAGCCTCACCATTATCAACAAATAAGGGGACACATCCCACATCAAGTATCACAACCTATTAGCAAATAATAGAGACTGAATTAAACATGTACAATAATTTCTATGACTGAGTACAAATAATGTGAGCATGAATAAAGCCTAAGCACTATCTCTAATATGAAGGCAAACAAGTTCAACAACAAGTAAACACATAACTACAGATAATAGCCATTAAGCCTCACAGCCTCACGGGACGGACCAAGTCTTAATCCCTCGTGGTGCACACCCACAAACCCGTCACCTAGCATGGGTATCACCACCAAACAATCACATGATATTAATTTCTCCGGGTTTAAACCCTCAAAGCCAGAGTTAAAACTATTACTTACCTCAACAGCGTAAAATCCTACTCCGAGATGCCCTCGTATCTAGAATCGATCTCTAAAAGCTCTAAATCTAACTATAATCATATTAATACCATCAACATGTGCTAAAGAATCGAATTCCACAATAAAAACTATAAAATATACCAAAAATCCGAAATCGGTCAAAACCCGGCCCCCGGTTCCATATATCAGAATCAGTCAAAAATAGCAAAATAATAATCCTCTCCCTCTCCCGATTCTAACCATATAAAATTCGTTAAAATTGGACTCCGTTTGATCCCTCAAATCCCTACCTAAAACTCTCCAAAACTCAAACCCTAACTCACTCAATTACACTTTGAAATCATCAATCAAATCCCAAAAACAAAGATGGATTCATAAAATACAATCAAAACCGAGTAGATGAAACTTACCCCAATCGATATGATAAATATCGCCTCAAACATCTCCCAAATCCGAACTCCCCAACTCAAAATATGACCGAATTAACAAACCCTAGTTTTATGTATTTTTCTTCCAGCTATTCTGCCTCGTTTCTCATGCCAAAAAATCCCGAAACTCATATTTTATGTCTCCAATGGATTCCTTGTGAAATTCTACTCAAGTTAGGCTTTTGAATCACTCAATTTGACCTTATAATAAAGGAGATATGTACGTTTTAATATATACAAATAGTGTAGATTTTTAAATACGCTGCTAATGGCAATTTCGTAATTACTCTAAAAAAAATCTGGTAACCTAATTTTTAGTAAAATGACCATAAAATCCTCATACGATATCCGAATTCGATGGTTCTTTTTGCAACGGGTCCGTAATTATGATACGGATCTAATGTTTCAATCAAAAACGAAACCAAAGCTCATTTGTTCAATATGATATCATTTATACTTGAAGAAACGACGTCGAAACATAAGAAAAAAACAAGCACAACACAACCCAAACCTATCCAAAACTCACCCGAGGCACTCGGGACCTCAACCAATAATTCTAAAAAATCATATATCACTACCCGAACTTAGTCAAACCTCCGGAACACCCAAAACACCAAATCAACCTCGAATTCAAGCCTAAGAACTTCTAAACTTCCAACTTTCGTCAATTCAAGCCTAATTCTACCACAAACCTTCAAATTATATTCTGGACACACTCCTAAGTCTAAAATCATCCAACGAAGCTAACTAAATCATAGAAATCTAAATCCGAATTCATTTAGTCATTAGTCAACTTCCGATTGACTTTTTTCTAACTTAACTTTCTAAATAAGAGACTAAGTGATCATTTCACTCCAAAACTACTCCAAACCCAAACCTACCAACTTGATACAACTCAACACAGCTAAACAACACATAAAAAAATAGAAATGAGAGAAAAGGGGCTACAAATCATAGAACGACTAACCGGGTTGTTACATCTGGCTCTCTGAACTTAGCAACGCGGACCGCGCATGGGCGACCGCGATCGTGCGGCTTCCACAACAGGCTGCGCTAAGGCGACTGCGGCCACGCTGCACGCATCGCAGACCACGCTAAGGCGACCGCGGGCACGCTGGAGCCTGCAACTCCCTGAACCTGCAACATCTAATATTTTTCAAGTCTAAGACCCTCCCCCCCTCCCCCGGCCTACTCAAAACTCATCTGAGCCCTCGGGGCTCCAAACCGAACATACATATAAACTCAAAAACATCCTACGGATTATCCATATGATCAAATCGCCCAAACAATATTATAATCATCAAATTAGGCCTCAAGATCCAGGATTTCCTTCCAATTTTCATAAAACATCAAGTTTAGAGTTTTTAGTCCAAAACATGTCAAACGATGTCCAAATTCAACCAAACTTTACAGAAAGTACTTAAACCATATATAAGACGTGTACCGGGTATTGGAACCAAAATACGAGCCCGATATCACAGTCTTTTAATCAAATTTCATTTTTTTCCAATTTCCTTAATTATTTTCAGGAAACATTTTCACATAAAAATTTATTTCTCAGACTTGGGACCTCCGAATTTGATTCCGGGCATACACCCAAGTCCCATATTTTCCTACAGACCCTCCGTGAGCGTCGAATCACGAGTCCGGGTTCGTTTGCCCAAAATATTGACCGAAGTCAAACTTAATCAATTAAATACCAAGATTGAACATTTTTCTCACAGATTCATATTTAAACTTTCCGACTACGTGCCCGGACTGCGCACACAAATCGAGGCATCCCCCAAATGAGGTTCTCACGGCCTCAGAAGTACAGAGCGAGTAGGAATACAGGTGATGACCCTTTGAGTCGTCACGATTCTACTCTTTATTAATTGTTGTGAGATTTATGTAATGATTTCTAGTTAAAGATAGACTCAAATTTTAGATGATAATATTGAGACATGATTAAATATCCACTATATCTTACTAATTAAACGTTTAGATGATTTCATTATATAAGTCCCTATACAGATATCTAAATTTTATTATACAAAGTAATACAAAATTAAGTTGGGTTTAAGTTCTAATTCAAAAAAATGTTAGCACAAATCAATATCAATTACTTCAGTCCGAATACAAACAATTACAATACAATTAATTATTAATTATAATAAAGAATATGCAAGAATCGTGATTTAAGTTTATCACGTATCCAATGTTAGGCCTATTTATACAACTAGTATGCACGGCTGAAATTATAATCCTTGTAGGTAGGGGTGTACAAATAAAATCGATAAACCGCATCGAATCGATAATCCGAATCAAACCGGAAAAAAATTTTGATTGTGGGTTGGTTTGATTTAGTCTGGTGTTAGCAAAAAATCAGACCATAATTGGTTTGGTTTTAACTACAAAAAATCAAACCGAAACCAAACCAATCCAACATTACATTTGTACAATTTTTTAAAATATTTTATACATATAGATACTTATTTTTTTCTTCAGTACTTAGTTGTGTAATTAATTAGCACTTATTAGATGTACTTATTTTAACATTATCTATATAGTATTTTTAAATTATCTTAATTTTTATTATGTCGGATTAATTAGTAATATTTTATTTATGCGATTTTATTACCTTTGTTATTGAATATTATTTAGAACAATACTATGACTAATCTTATTTTATTGTGTTATTTTCTAGAAAAATATATTATATAGTTGTATCCTACTAGGACTAAATAAATAATTGGAGCACAAGTTACATATATTGTGCTATGAAGACTTTACGTGGAAAATAATCTGAAAACCCAAAAAAAGTCAAAAAAACCCGAGAAAAATCGAGATTGAAAAACCTGACTTTCTTGGTTTGGTATGATTAATAGATTTAAAAAACCGACAACATTGGTTTGGTTTGGTAATTACAAAATCCAGTTCAACCCGACCTATGTGCACCGTTACTTGCAGGCTCACAAAGCATAAACATGAAGAATAAAAATTTTGGGTTTTAAATAAACTACCCGTCAGAGTAGCTATTTAACTTTTTAGCTGGTATACATAGATTATACGGTAATTATTCATGCCTATACACTTGTTGTCAATATTACAGATGTGGACTGACTTTTGTATCTCCTCCAATGGAGGATTCAACAGCTTCTAGAAGACGAAGCTCGTAGAGAGAAAAAATGAGAACCGTAGAGAGTTTCTAACTTTATGAAATGAAACTCTGACCATTGTATTGAGTACTGTTCAATTATATACATGTGTACAACTAAGATACAACTGGCAAGAATTTAAGAAAAAAATCTCCACTAACCACCACTAACTAATCTGCTAACTGTCTAACTAATAGTGTGCTGACTCGGCGTAAGTACAAGATAAATATAGTCTTAATACCCCCCTCAAGTTAGATGTGAGGAGATCACACCCAACTTGCCAATAACAGAACAATGCTTGATCCCACTGAGAGCATTAGTAAGCACATCTACAAGCTGCTCTCCAATGCCAATGTGGTGCAAAGAGATGAGGCCTTCCTGGAGCTTGGTGCACACAACTTGGCAGTCTACTTTAATGTGTTTGGTTCTTTCATGGAGCACAGGGTTCCTAGAAATATGCAGAGCAGATAGGCTGTCACAAATCTTAGGTATTGGCAAACAAACCGGCACAGTGAGTTCTTCAAGTAGTTTTGATAGCCAAATAAGTTCACCAACGACCTTTCTGAGGGCTCTGTATTCTGCTTTTGCTAAGGAGAGAGTTATGATTTTCTGTTTCTTGGTCTTCCAACTAATAGGGCTGCCATCCAAAAATACAAGATAACCAGATACTGATCTTCTACAATCAGGACAGGCTTCCCTATCACAATCACAATAGGCAGACACTGAAAGATCATCTGCATTACTAAAATACAAACCTAGAGTAGGGTCCTTCTTCAAGTACCTCAGCATATGATAGGTTGCATACAAGTAAGGCTCCCTAGGATCTTGCGTAAACCGACTGAGATGCTGAATCCCATATGATATGTCTATTCTAGTATTAGTAAAGAAGTTCAGTTTTCCAACTAGTTTCCTGTAGAAAGTAGGATCAGGCAATGGGCCCACCTCTTTAGCTTTCAATTTCACTGTAGGATCAAAGGGGAGAAGTCAAGCCCGAGGAATGTAGACACTCATATTCCTTTAACAAATCTAAGATAAATTTTCTTTGTGAAATGATAATATCATTTGACTTATAAAGGATTTCTAGCCCTAGAACGTAATGTAACTTCCCCAAATCCTTAATTTTGAACTTGTCATGTAGGAAATCCTTGAGCTGGTTGATTTCTTCTAAATCAGCCCATGTGAGCAACATATCATCAACAAATACTGCTACAAAGATAATAGAGGAACCTTGTTTCCAATGGAATAAGGATTAGTCATACATGGAATGTGTGCACCCTCTTGAATATAGTACTTTAGTCAACTTATCATACAATTGTCTACTGGCCTACTTCTATCCATAAAAGGATTTGTTCAACTTGCAAACTAACCCTCGAGAGTGCGTTTCAAGACCCGGAGGAGCCTGCATATACACCTCCTCATGCAAATCTCTATGGAGAAATGCATTGTTCACATCCAGTTGTGAGATTTCCCATTTTTCCTTTGCATCTATGGCAACGAAAGACCTAACAGTGGCCATCATGAATATTGGAGAGAAAGTCTCTGTATAGTCTATACCAACTTACTGAGTGTATCCCTTTACAACTGATCTTACTTTGTACCTTTCTATACTGCGATCTACTTTATGTTTTACCTTATATACCCATCTAGACCCAATAATACGTTTTCCTTTAGGTAAGGGGACTAGATCCCATGCGTTATTAGCATACAAGGCCTCAAATTCCTGTGTCATGTCACTTTTCCAAGAAGGCTACAAGGCTGCTTCTTCATATGAAGTTGGTTCTCTATCATTATAGATGTTCTTTACAACATACTGACTATAAGGATGTAGGGCATCAGAAGTAATGTGGTTATTACGAGAAAACATAGCATGTAGGGAGAAATTAGAATTAGACTTTAAGTTTGGTAGATTGCAAACATAATCATTCATATATGAGGGGGGTTTATGCTCCTTGTGAGATCTTCTACATCCTAGTGATTCTTCTATTAGAGGCTAAGGTGATGTTTTAATTAGAATTAGTGTCTCATGTGAGGAAGGTGCTGATGAGGGAGAGAGTGGTGGCATATCAGAGAATGGAAGATTTATGTTCTCCTGATCATTAATGTTGTGAGATATACATGTATCAGTATATCAGATGAGTTGTTAGTGGTTAGTACATGAAAAACAGGTGAAATGTTTCCTACATCAGGATTGAGAGAGAAAGGAAAGACTGATTCATATAAGTAAACATAGCTAGAGATATGTATTTTCTTATTGGTCAGACTTAGTACCTTATACCCCTTTGTGCCGAAAGGATATCCTAAAAACATGTGTGGGGTAGTCCTTAGCTCAAGTTTGTCTCTAAGAGGCTTTGGTACATTGGGACAACACAGACGCCCAAAACTTCTTAAGTGAGAGTAATTGGGCTTCTTTCCATATTACAGTTCAAAAGGATATTTGTTATTTGAAGGAGTAGTTGGAGGTCTGTTAATGAGAAAGGTTGCTATAAGTACACACTCTCCCCAATATTTCAATGGTAGATTGGATTGAAAAAGTAGTGCCCTAGCCACTTCAAGGAGATATTTATGTTTTCTTTCCACTACTCAATTTTGTTGTGGTGTATAAGGACATGTTTTCGTGTAGTTTATTCCCTTTGATTGGAAAAATGAGGCTGCTTCATTGCTAGTAAGCTCTAGGCTATTATCAGACCTTATACATTAATAATGGTTTGGAATTGGTTTTCTACCATACTCACAAAAGCCTTTATGATTTGTAGGGCATTACTTTTGCAACTCAAGAGATAGGTCCAAGTAGACCTACTATAATTATCTACTAGGGTAAGGAAGTATTTGAAGTTATTATGTATGGCCACATGGTAGGGACCCCACAGATCTATATAAAGTATTTCAAAAAAATTTAGTGGTGTCAGTTGTTCTTTGGGGAAAGGAAGCGTAGATTGTCTGGCCATAGGGCAAATAGTGCACATGAAAGGTTGTTTGTAGAAAAGGTTGCAGGTATGTAGAAATTCCTCTCATTTTACTGAAGGGTACATGACTGTCGCGCCCCGTTTTCTCGCAAAAGTGGGTTTTGACATGTGAAAACTCTTTTAAAAGAATGGTTAAAAGAGAAGAATCGCCACCTAACGATTTTTCAGGTGTGTTAGAGCACCTTTTTGCAAATAAATTTGTTTTAACTGGTCAACGTCACCAAATATTGTGTAAGGGATCAAATTACCTCAAAGAGAAGGTGTTAGGCACTCTTCGAGGTCCACAACTGTGGGTCCCAACCGAACTTGAATTATATAGATTAGTCAAATAAACGAAGAGAGGGAGAGCACAATGTTTGGGAAGTACATCGGCTTGATTCAAATAGAAGAGAAATAATATAGGGAGTCCTAAGTTCTTTAGCCTAAAGGATCACCCCGTGCAACATAAATAATACTTCTTGACTCCCTCAAGATGGGGTGTTAATTATATTATTCAGCGGGCACAAACTATCATCTCCTGCTACCCGATTACTATGTTAAAGTTGTAACCTAAAAGCGTTCTAATTCAATTATAGGTCGTACCTTGTACGTGCACTATCCATCCCATACCTACGGTCTATGAGGTATTGGACCTCTATTTAGAGGTTTTAGACCTCACTTAGGCTGCTCAAAAATGTCAAACTAGGCAACATAAAAAAAACACGTTGGACTTCACATATAGGCAGTTAAGGCTCAAATTTGCCTTCACACTTAACAAAGAAATGCACGCAAGACAAATGTCTATCAGGAATTGTCAAAGTTCAAAATCTTAAGCCTATACACATGCTTTCTAGGCAATCAAAGTATGCATGCAATTCTTGATGTAAGGTATTGCTTATAGACATAATTGTGCAGGTGTGACAAGCTGGTTATTGAAATGTTTAAGTTACCAATCCAATATGTGTGATGCATAGGTGATCTATGCAGTTGGGTATAATAGAATCTGCTGGGGAGAGTCCCAAAATTATCTAGATTTTCCTAACAGTGTCACTCAGGAACAGTGTTTAAATAATCTAATATTAACCAATTAACAAGCAATTATTTCCTATAGGCAGGATCTCTAATAGTTGAAGATTAGAACTTGTTTTATCCTTAGTCCTATAAATAAGTTTTCTAGTGAACAATGTTCTACAATAGCACATAAAGTGATCAAAATCTATACGCATTATTTCTAGTGAATAACTGAAGTGAACTGAAGGAAAATTCATCAACACTTGTTCCTATAGGCAGGTTTCTAATGCATTTGAAAGTAGTCATGCAAATTGATGGAGTGATCACTTCCTATATGCATGCTGTCTATAAACACGTAGCAGTAGACATAGCATTTGAACTCATGTTTAATGGTAGACAAGTAGTGTGTATGTGCTTCTTCTAATGTCATGATCTCTACAGTGCACATCTGATCGGTACATATAGCAACACATTACCAAGTCCTATAGGCATGTTATCTACCCATTGCATGTAGGTATTAAATTCTACCCATTCTCTTTTTACTAATACCCAATTGTTTATACAGAAGGTTATTACAGGCCCAATAATGAGTGAAAACTACAAAAGTTACATAAAAATGAACAAGGCTACAGTAGGCCCAAGTAAAATAAATAAATACTCAGCATTGCTGGGCCTTCAATATCTCTTACATAGCATACTCAAGCCTTTAACAAAAGCCACATTCAATACACGACCCAAAGATTCATAGAAGAGTCCAAACCAACTTGCTTAACCACAATACCATGTGTTGCACCACTTGGAACAACCAATATAGATACAAATTATATGATAGGGAAGTAGGATAATAGGAATAATTTTGGAGCTAGAGAGAGTGACTAGGACCAAGCCATAGTATATCAGAGTTCACAAGGCCCTCAATTGGACCCTGAGCAATGCTCACACTAGGGATCTCAACAATAATACCTAGATAACCTTGGCTTTCAGCCGGATAAGAATGAGAATTTCAATAGCAGAGTAGCAAGTAAGTACACTGGATAGTGATAGGAGGGACAACAATTAAGTAATACACCAAGTTGAGCATACAGAGCAACTAGTCAAGCAGGCCAGTAGGTCCAGCAAAGTATACATAGTAAAGTACCACATATACAACCTTATATTGAAGGAATTAGTAGAAGAAATAGGTTTACAAGCATACATAAATTGTCATGTACAAGATGCATGGAGTTAAACTAGTTAAAACTTAAAGATCCCCATTAAGCTATATATACATCCTAGTGCTAGGTTAATCAGTATTTAGACATGATGGGGGACACACATAGTGATAATCAATGAAAGGACAGGGTAGAAAAATAGAGGGTTTAACTTAAAAATCAGGACATCAAGGAAACATGTTTAGAGAAAATTTTAAAACAGTATTCTATAGAGTTGGGATTAATACACAAATGTCAGTCAAGCAGATACAAGACTTAGCATTAATGGTTCCTTCAAGTAGGGATGGCTTCTATAGAGTTAGGGTTGTTTCCAAAACAAAAATATGCAAAAAATTTTTAACTAACAACTTATAGTAACAGTAGTCAGACTCATATCAAAATGGACTTTCATTGAAGTTCAAAACTGTACATGTTCAGATGTTAAATGGTACAAGTAACAACTCGACTATTTGTTTTGAGAAATTTCGTCCGGTTAGGTAGTTTGAGTTCACGATCAGCTTCATATTTTCTATATCGAATTGTGTGCATGGTTATAATAAGTTTCCGGATGAAACAGAGTTGAATTGGAAAGATGGATCCAGTTTTGGAAGCTTAAGTAGTAGGAATTTGACCGAAATTTGAATTTTGAGTAAATGGATCCAAAATGAGTTTTGTATGATGTCAGTAGTTTTGTATGGTAATTTTGGACTTAGGCATGCGTTCGGATTTAGATTTGGAGGCCCGCAGTATAGTTGGAGGCATTTCGGCGAAAGTTAAAGTTTGGAAAATGGAGAGTTTTGACCGATAGTGGACTTGTGTATTATCGAGTTTGGAATACAATTCCAAAAGTTTGAACAACTTTGTTATGTCATTTGGGACTTGCCTGCCAAATTTGGTGTTGTTTGGACTTAATTTGATATGGTTCAGACGCTTTGTTGCAATTATAGAAGTTAATGAAGTTTAGTTTGATTTTCATGCGTTATGGCATCCGATTCATGATTTTAGAAGTTATTTTGTTGATTTGAATGTGAAAACGAGTTCGTGTTATGTATTCATACTTGTGTTGGTATTTGGTTTGGAACCTCGAGGGCTCAGACGAGTTTTGAAAGTGTTTCCAAGTGTTTGGAAAAACTTCTGATTTTCCTTCTGCTGTCTGATCTCGCAATTGTGAGTAAAGGGTCATATTTGCGAAGATGACTGGGAATGATAGGCTTTGCAATTGCGAAGCCCGTCTTGCAAATACGATCAATGGGCTTGGCAGGAGAGGCTTCGCATTTGCGAAGTTCTGAGCTGCTTTTGCGAAGGTCCTTCGCATTTACGAGGATTTTAATCGCAATTGCGATGGTGAAAGGGTAGATTCAGGCTTTTCATCCGTGAAGATTTTTTCGCAAATGTGATTTCTCACTTGTGAAACCAGTATCGCAAATGTGACATATGCAGCCTACTAAAAACTGGGTATTTCGAGTTTTTGTTTCATTTTCATATTTTTGAGCCCTAGATTCGAGATGAGGCGATTGTGTGAAGAGATTTTCATACCGAAATATTGGGTAAGTGTCTTTAATCAATTTTCAACTATATTTTGTGATTATATCTTATATTTAACATCAAATTCATGTGAATCTGAAGGAAAATCTTGGGAAAATTATCAAATCTTTCAAAAATGTAAAATGATGATTTGAAGAACCAAATTGTATCGGAATTGGATAATTTTTATATGGGTGTACTCGTACCAGATGGGTATTCGATTGTTGTAAATTTTGTCGGGTTATAAGGTGCAGGCCTAGGGAGTTGACTTTTGTTGACGTTTTGCCAATTGCATAAGAATCATAATTTTTTTAATATATATTCTTCTCTTGCATTGTTTGATGTTTTCAAGTCATTTTTGGATAGATTGAGTCGAGCGTTGATGAATTGGTAAAAGAAAAGCTAAATTGAGTATTGAATTGGCCTGATTGAGGTAAATATCTTGCCTAATCTTGTGTGGGCACTTCCCCTTAGGATTTGAGTTCTTTATGCTAATTGTAGTCCGTGCACGTGAGGCGACGAGTGTGTGATCGAACTTATTTGTGTTCATTAAGTGGGAAGTATTTTGATATGATTGGGTTTCTTAATTGCTTGATTTATCTGTTTATGTTCTGTACGATGTTGTAGCTTTCTTATAACTCTTACTTTTTACTTGGCCTTTATTTGCCTTAATTGAAGTGATTGTCCTCCTTATTGTTTTGTTATTTCAGAATTGTGAATTCCTCTATGACCCCATGCATATATGCTATGTGTTCAAATTGTTGTGATTGCTAGTGTAGTTATCACGTGCCTTATACGTCTTGTTGTTTTGTAAAAGTTGTTGTGCTTCTTAATTTGCCGTGATTCTCTTAGTGCCGTGTATTGATACTTTTGGTGGTAGAAATCCTTTTAAACGAGTTGTTGAATAGTTATTGTGGTTGGTCTTAAACTATGTTTGGTTGTTGATGTTGAGGAGGAATAAATGATGTTGTCTAGTGGGATCGGGTTGCACGCCACAACAAGGAGTAATAAGAATGGATAGGTGGGATCGGGTTGCGCACCATAAAATGGGGAATAAGGGTTATATATATTGAGGAGCAATAAGGGTGGACTTAAGGGATGGGGTTCCACGCCACAACAAGCAGTAATAAGGGAGAATAATCATGTTATTACTAATATGGTGATACAAATACTATCTACTCTTATTGTGATTGTTGAGGAGGAATAAGGGAGGATTGGTAGGATCAGGTTAGACGCCACAACAATAATATATACTATTTACTTTATTGTGATTGTTGAGGAGGAATGAGGGAGGATTGGTGGGATTGGGATGCGCACCGCATCAATGTATATTTATGCTTATGTATTCCTCTTCGACCGTACAAGTTATCCGATGGTCTTACATTTTATTTAGGATTTGGTTATAGCTGAGTACTGAAGGGATTCTAGTTCATTTACTTAAGACTTGATAACTTGTATTTCGGGTTTCACTAAGTCATGAAGATCGTGTTATTAGTATTGAGTTATTGACTTGCCATGGTTTCCTTGAGTTCTTTCTCTGAAAACTGTTATTCTGGTAAAATATTCTTTAAAGTGAATTTATTACATTGAAATATTTTTCTCCTGTCCCGTTAAGTTATTAGAAATATCGAGATTCAAATAAAGGAATTTATACTACGCTGCTGTGTATGATAAATAAAGGTAGGGCAAGGATTAGGCGTTGGGCCGAGAGGCAAGGGAGGTAAAGGAAACATGGGTGCCTATAGGTTAAGAATCGGGTCATGGAACATAGGTACATTGACAAGTAAGTCTATAGAGTTGGCAAAGATTCTCCAGAAGAGGAGGGTCAATATAGCGTGTGTCCAGGAGACTAGATTGGTATGGTCGAGGGCAAAGGATGCGGACGGGTATAAACTTTGGTACTCTGGAGTCGAGAGTGGTAAGAATGGAGTGGGTATCTTAGTGGATAGGGAACTCAGAGAGTCGGTGGTTGAGGTTAGACGAGTGAATGATAGATTGATGGTTATTAAGTTGGTAGTTGGAGAGCACACACTGAATGTCGTTAGCGCCTATGCGCCGCATGCAGGCCTAGATGAGGAGGTTAAACGACACTTCTGGGAGAGATTAGATGAGATCGTGCGCCAGGTTTTTCCTGCTGAGAAGTTGTTCATAGGAGGAGATTTCAATGGACATATAGGGGCGACAACAAGTAGTTATGGCGAGGTGCATGGAGGCTTTGGTTTTGGGGAGAGGAACATGGGAGAAACCTCGCTGTTGGACTTCGCTAAGGCTTTTGGTTTAGTGATTTCAAACTCTAACTTTCCGAAGAGGAAAGAGCATTTGGTTACTTTTCAAAATGCGGTAGCGAAGATCCAAATTGACTATCTCCTCCTCAAGAAGTGTGACAACGGGTTGTGCAAGGACTGCAAGGTGATTCCGAGTGAGAGACTCTTAACACAACATAGATTGTTGGTGCTAGATGTTGGTATTAGGTTTAAGAGGAGGAAAAGGTCTGCTCGGGGAAAACCAAGAATCAGGTGGGGAGCTTTGACTAGGGATAAAGCCTAAGAGTTGGAGTGTCAGTTGTCGGTTATGGGAGCTTGGAGGAGTAATGGGGACGCAAACACTATGTGGTCAGCGATAGTAGACTATATAAGGGAATCTACAAGAGAGGTGTTAGGGGTATCAACCGGTGTTTCTGGCGGGCACAAAGGAGATTGGTGGTGGAATGAAGTGGTCCAAGGCAAAGTGGAAGCAAAGAGGGCAACATACCAGAAGTTAGTGGAAAGCATAGGTGAGGACGAGAGGTGAGCGTGCATGGAGAGATATAAGGTAGCTAGGAAAGAAGCTAAATTATCGGTCACGGAGTCTAAGAATGCGGCTTATAGTCGTATGTACCGAGGAATTGGGGGAAGGGGGGGGGGGAAGAAGTTATTCCGGTGGGCCAAATTGAGAGAGAGAAAGGCTCGAGATTTGGACCAAGTGAGATGTATTAAGGACAAAGATGGTAGAGTATTGGTGGAAGATGCCCAGATAAAGAGAAGATGGCAAACTTACTTTCATAAACTTCTGAATGAAAAAGAGGATCGTGATATTGTGCTAGGCGAATTGGAGCATTCCGAAAGCCATCGTGACTTCGGGCCCTGTAGGCTTATTGAGGTCGAGGAGATCGTGGGGGCTATGCGTAAGATGAGTAGGGGTAGAGCGGCTGGGCCGGACGAGATTCTGGTAGAATTTTGGAAGTGTGTAGGGAGAGCAGGTGTGNGGTTCCATTGTATAAAAACAAAGGTGATATCCAGAGTTGTAACAATTATAGGGGTATCAAATTACTGAGTCATACCATGAAAGTATGGGAGAGGTTGGTTGAAGCAATAGTGAGGATGACAGTGTCTGTATCCGACAACCACTTCGAGTTCATGTCGGGTCGTTCCACCACTGAAGCTATACACCTTGTTAGGAGGTTGGTGGAATTGTACAGAGAGAGAAAGAAGGATTTGCACATGGTGTTTATTGACCTAGAGAAAACATATGACAAGGTTCCTAAATAAGTTCTCTGGAGATGCTTGGAGGAAAAAGGTGTGTCGGTTCCTTATGTTATGGCAATTAAGGACATGTATGACGGGGCTAAGACTCGGGTTAGGACATAGGAGGGTACTCTGAGCCTTTTCCGGTTGAAATGGGATTACACCAAGTCTCTGCGCTTAGTCCGTTCTTATTCGCCCTGGTGATGGATGCGATATCCGACCATATTCAAGGGGAGGTGCCATGGTGCATGCTATTCACCGATGATATAGTTCTGATTGACGAGTCACGAGCCGGTGTTAACGAGAGATTAGAAGTTTGGAGATAGACTCTTGAGTCCAAGGGCTTCAAGCTAAGAAGAACGAAGACGGAATACCTCGAATGTAAGTTCAGCGCCGGGCCGGGGGAAGTGGACGTGGGTGTGAGGCTTGAGTCACAGATTATCCCAAATAAAGGCAGCTTCAAGTACCTTGGGTCGGTTATCCATGGGGGAGGGGAGATCGATGAGGATGTCACACACCATATTGGTGTAGGATGGATGAAGTGGAGGTTAGCATCTAGAGTCTTGTGTGATAAGAGAGTGCCAACGATACTCAAAGGTAAGTTCTACAAAGCGGTGGTTAGAATGGCCATGATGTATGGAGCTGAGTGTTGGCCTATTAAGAACTCACATATCCAAAATATGAAAGTAGCCGAAATGAGGATGTTGAGGTGGATGTATGGGCACACTAGAAAGGATAAGATTAGGAATGATGACATTCGGGAGAAGGTGCACGTGGCCCCTATTGATGACAAGATGCGGGAAGTGAGGCTCAGATGATTTGGGCATGTACAGAGGAGAAGACTAGATGCTCCAGTAAGGAGGTGTGAGCGGCTGGTCATGGAAGGCACGAGAAGAGGTAGAGGGCGGCCTAAGAAGTATTGGGGAGAGGTGATCATGCAGGATATGGCGAGGCCTCAGATTTCCGAGGACTTGGCACTTGATAGGAAGTTATGGAAGTCGCGTATTACGGTTGTAGGCTAGGAGGCAGTTGAGTCTTATGTTACGTTGTACCTTTGTGAGCCTAGTTCGGTGGGGTTTTGTCTAAGATAGCTAGGGGCAATGTCGTATTTTACTATTTTCTACTTTCGATGCAGGATCCATTTACAAACCATCGTTTTTGCTTTGAATTTTTTTCTTTCCTGCTTTCTATGTTCCTTTTTCCCTATGATTTCCGTGGCGAATCTAATACTCTCTTCTTTTGTCTTTTTATTATCTTGAGCCGAGGGTATTTTGGAAATAGCCTCTCTACCCCTTTCGGGGTAGGGGTAAGGTCTACGTACACACTACCCTCTCTAGACCCCACCTATGGGATTTTACTGGGTTGTTGTTGTTGTCTTTGTGTATGACCTTTAAATTTGAACTCGCCATAATTATATATGTATTTCAATACTTCAAATTTCAATAATTGGTAAATTTTAATTCAATTAATTTCGCAATTAAGTTTCCTTAAACCGTTTGAGATTGTATTTTACTTAAAAAGGAATTTCTACTAAGTTTTAAGTTATTAAATCCCATGTTAAAGGACATAATTCATTGATGTTGTATTTTAATTGAAAAAGGCACTTTCTTTACTCAAATGATTTCTAAAAATAACTTCATCTTTTCTCGCTGATTTTTTCCTAATTGATTTAGAAATTGTAATTTACCTTATGTCATGTAGATGAGACTTCTTGAGCATCTTGATTGCATTTGTACGGACATTATGTATTGTATAGCATGTTGATTTTATGGTGAAAAGTGAGATGAAAAATATGTGGGCACAAGGTGCCATGTGTGCTGAAGGTTCGGAAGTTGATGTTATGATATGAGAAACCGAGGATTGAGATGGTCGGGATTGTGTATCAGACATGATGTGATTAATTGAATTGACATTACCTTCTTTATTTGAACACATTCTTACTTGTCCCTATCCCTGTTATGTCAGTGTTGATTTACTTGGTTATCATTCGTTACTATCCGTTTTCTCACTTTATTATCTCTACTATTTGTATTTTGATTTCTTTCTTTTGTTGACATTACCTTGTTATCTTTATCTTGATATTTTATTGTCATATCCTGTTTATTTCATTTGACCAGTAGGTGTCTTGACTGTTCCTCGTCACTAGCCCATCGAGGTTAGTCTTGATACAAACTAGGCACCACCGTGGTGTGCTCATACTACACTTCTATACATTTTAGTGTACAGATCCAGGTATGGATCGATAGTGCTGTCCGGATCATCGCGGTAGATACTCAAGGTAACCTGCTGCTGCGTTCGCAGGCCTCAGAGTCAGCTTTGTTTATATTTTCGTTCCATTGATTCCTTCTCGTCTAGGAATAGTGTTGTAATTATTTTATATAACTAATCTTAGAAGGCATATGACTTGTGCCACCGATTTTGAAGAATTGTGATTTATTTAGAGTTATTTAATTGAAGTTAGTAAATGTAAATGTTATTTCAGTTAATATTAGGCTTACCTAGTTTAGAGACTAGGTGCCATCACGACTCCTTCGGATGGATTTTGGGTCGTGAAAAGTTGGTATCAGATCCCTAGGTTCACAGGTGCTAGGATTCATAAGCAAGTTTAGTAGAGTCCTGCGGATCGGTAGTGAGGCGTCTGTACTTATCTTCGAGAGGCAACAAAACTGTTAGGAAATTCCACTTCTTTCATTCCTAATTATGCAATATTGATTTAGCTCAAAGTATATAACTTATGTTCCTTACATCCACTCGTGTATAATATTATGCTCTCAGTGTTCGCTATGCGACAGTGGTTCGTGATGCTACAGACGGGCTACGAGGGATGCTGAGACATTATCTCAACCTGTTGTTCAAACTAAAGATATAGAGGTACTGCGAGACTATTCAATTGTTCATATGGAGGCGCAGCGATTTCCGATATCTGGTTGATGAGTGTGAGCCTGTGAAGGTTTAATTGATTGACTAGTCATCGAGATTATGGCAAGGTCACGAGATGGATGTTGAGTGGGGATAGTCGGTAGTATTGGAGTATATTGTGATTTGTGTTGTACGAGCTGTGAAGGTTATTTTTGTGGATCATCAGATAATATTTTCTATATCTTCGCGCCAAGTGGAGGAGTCCATTAGTGGCATTTAGATTGTAGAGTAAGATCTACATCAATTTTGGTATGAAATATGTATATATATGGTATTGGAAGGCTTCCAGAGTGTGTGTATGACTGAGGTTTGAGATCTTGTACGGATGATGTTTGGGTTTACAGTGTTTTTACGTCATTAATGAATCTATATTTCAACGCCAAGGGAAGTCGGAGGAACAACTTCAGATTCACAGGAGGTCTATTCAGCGTGGGTATCGTGGTTGCAGCAAAATGAGGTGCTTCAGAGGAAATGCAGTGGCCTATGAGTTTTTAGGCTACATGGTTCGTGTTAAGATCATCCGTATTTGGGGCTTTGACTGGGATTATTGTATGTCAACTATTCGAAGAAATAGGTCAGCTCCGTGGTGTTTGGTCAGTAGGGCAATGGAAGTAATCGGTCATTTTGAATGGGGATTCTCTACCAGCATTTTCGGCAGTACTCTTGGATTAGACGGGTTGTGTGATTCAGTTTAGTTGAGGAGATTCGGTCCTAATGTCTTAGTTATGTGCGGGCGAATCCAGATAATTCTCGATAGTTTGGCAATAGCTTGAGTTGGTTGTCTATTATAGGCATAAAGAAATATGTTGTGCATTGTGATTTTCTCCTGCATAAGTGTTAGAAATTAATGGAGTGTTGGCATTGTCAGGTCAAGTTTTTGTGATCTTATGAGATTATCATTTTTGGTCATGTTATCAGGCAGAATGGATATTAGTTGGGCCCCTATCCTATGTTATGTGCTACTCTTTTATGTTGTGTTAGGTGGTGAGGTTGTATGGTTATTCCCCATGCATGTTGTAATTTCGTTTAGGCCTCATGGCGATGCGGGCGAGATAGCCCTCATGATGTTGATTTTCTCATTACACCTTATATGCGCTTTATTCTCCCATATTTTATTAATTCTACTCATTTTTCCCATAATTTTACTTTTGGACTCTGCTATACTTGATATCAATACTTATATGATCAGTGAACTTGAGCATTTTGGCTCGCTGAGCATTTGGGAGCGGGCTGCACGCCGTAGCGGATGTTATGTGGGATACTGTTTCCTTATTTTTATTTGGTGTTTTGTTTTTCCTTTGTGCAACAAATTGATGAAAAACTATTCTTTTGTTGTCATAAATGCTGTACTTGTTAGATAATTCTTATACTTGGCTTTCCTTTATTTGAGCTGCATAATTTAGTTATTATTAGTTTGGTGTTCGAACTGTGCAGCGTGAGAATTCGTGTAGTTCCGTGCTGAGTTGTTAGTTGGGCTACTTGTATTGGCTGAGATGAGGTTCTTAGACCTGATATTTGCGCTATGGTATTGGGGGTGAGGAGTTCTCGGATATATGTGGTTGTTTCTGCTAGGAGTTAGGTAATGGCCCTTGGCGAGCGAGAGAGTTTCTTGACTTGTTGGCTTCATGAGCAGCTATGAATAACCGCATGTTTCTTTATCATAGGATGTGTTGTGGAGATCGGAAACAAGGTTATATTCAATGTGAGGTGTATTGCCGGCATCGAGGATGTTATTGAGCAGCTATGGTGATAAGAGATTATTGCTTCGGGCATTTGAGTTGTGTCGAACAAAATGTGATTATATTCTGGGTTGGAATTCTGGCTCGGATAAGCTTGTTCAGGTTTATTTAATGTGATGATGTGGGATTCGGGTCATATGATGGATTTCAGATGTTGAGGTTTAGGTTTTATCCTAAGATTATGGACTAAGAAGGAGGTGAGACACTTGGTTAAGTTGTATTGTTAGTCCTACATATGTTTGGATGATGGGGAGTCACCCCTGGGTGTATGTATGGTGAGATCATGCAGTAGTTCGAGGGCTTTGTAATGACCCCGGACATGTTCGAGGACGAACGCATATTTAAGTGGAGGAGGATGTAATGACCCGACTGGTCGTTTTGAGAAATTTCGTCCGGTTCGGCAGTCTGAGGTCACAAGCAGCTTCATATTATGTATATCGACTTGTATGCATGGTTGGATTCAACTTCTGGGTGAAACAGGGTCGAATTGGAAGGAGGGATCTAGTTTTGGAAGTTTAAATGGTGGGAATTTGACCGAAATTTGACTTTTGAGTAAATTGTCCACAACGAGTTTTGGATAATGCCAGTAGCTTCGTATGGTAGGATAATTTGAGGCATTTTGTGAGTTTTGACCAATATTTTCCCTTATCTTTAAGGGTAGGTCTATTTTGGTCCTCAAATATAACCCTGAGCATATTTAGTCTCTTAAGTATGCTAAAGTAGAGCACCTTTAGTCTGACTAACACAATGTGTTCAAAAACTAACGGTGTTGGTTTTTATACATTTTGTATGTTAATATATAAAAAATATACAATTTTTTTATACTTTTTCAGCTACCATATGTAAATAGTTTCTGGTGTGGGCTAAGAGTGATAATACAACCTAGTTATTCATATTCTTCAACAATATTCCAAAAGTGATCCTGGCAGCTCTATATTGTTTTTCAAATTTTAACTTTTCTTTTTGAAAAAATCAACCAAAAATTTTAAAAGTAAAAGTTTCAACATTAAAATCGTAAATTTATCAGCTCTGTACTATTAGTGGGTGTTGGTTTATAAAATATTTTTGATAAGTAAATTAGAAAGACGGTGAGTGCCGAAACCAACCCCGAAATGGGAATGGCTTTTTTGCTTTTACCGTTGATCTTCTTCTTACATTGTCACATGAGTAACACGAGGCAGTGCTGTTAGTTTTTGAAAATATTGTGTTAGTGAGACAAAAAGTGTGCCACTTTAGCATACTTAAGGGACTAAATATGCTTAGGATTATAGTTGAGGGACCAAAATAGACCTACCATCAAAGATAAGGGACAATACTGGCAAAGAACTCGCATTTCGGAAAAACTTGAAAAAGTTAAAGTTTGGAAAATGGAGAGGTTTCACCCATAGTTAACTTTTGTGTTATCGAGGTCAGAAAGCGATTCCGAAAGTTGGAACAGCTCTGTTATGTCATTTGGGACTTGCTTGCAAAATTTGGTGTCGTTTGGAGTTGATTTGATATGGTTCGGACGATTGGTTGCTATTATAGAAGTGCATGAAGTTTAGTTTAATTTTCATGCGTTGTGGCATCCAATTCATGATTTTAAAAATTATTTTGAGAATTTGAGCACGCAAGTGAGTTTGTGTTATGTATTCAGACTTGTGTTGGTATTTGCTTCGGAGCCCCTAGGGCTCAGACGAGTTTTGGAAGTGTCTCAGAGTGTTTGGAAGAACTTTTGATTTTCCTTCTGCTATTTGATCTCGCAATTGCGAGCAAAGGGTCGCATTGGCAAGATGGCTGGAAATGACAGGCTTCGCAATTGCGAAGCCCGTCTCGCAAATGCGATCAATGGGCTGGGTAGGAGAGGCTTCGCATTTGCAAAGTTCTAGGCCACTTTTGTGAAGGCCCTTCACATTTTCAAAGATTTTAATCACAATTGCGATGGTGACATGGTAGATTCAGTCTTCGTATTTGCGAACCCAGTGTCTCAAATGCGACATTTGTATCCTACTAAAAACTGGGTATTCCGAGTTTTTGTTTCATTTTTATATTTTTGAACCCTAGAGTCGAGATGAGGTGATTTTGTGAAGAGATTTTCATACCAAAACATTAGGTAAGTGCCTTTAATCACTTTCCAACTATATTTTGTCACTATATCTTAGATTTAACATCAAATTCATAAGAATCTAAAAGAAAATCTGGGAAACCTTGTGAAATCTTTCAAAAATGTAAAGTGATAATTTGAAGGACCAAATGGTACCGGAATTGGATAATTTTTGTTTGGATGAACTCGTATCGGAATGGGTATTCGGTTTTTGTAAATTTTGTCGGGTTTCGAGGTGCGGGCCTCGATAGTTTACTTTGGTTGACTTTTTGCCAATTGTGTAAGAAATATAATTTTGTTAATTGAATTTTTTTTCTTGCATTGTTTGACGTATTCAAGTCGTTTTTGGCTAGATTGAGTCCTCTATGACAATTGCAGTCCGTGCACGGGAGGTGACGAATGCGTTCTCGGACTTATTTGTGGAAAACTTGCCTTTAGGGTTCTTAGGCCTTTATGTTCATTAAGTGGGAAGTATTTAGATATGATTGGGTTTCTTAATTTCTTGATTTGCCTCTTTATGATCTGTACGATGTTATAACTTTCTTATAATTCTTACTTGTTACTTGGCCCTTATTTGCCTTAATTGAAGTGATTGTCCTCTTTATTGTTTTGTTATTTCTAAATTATTAATTCCTCTACGACCCCTTGCATATATGCTATGTGTTCAAATTGTTGTGATTGTCGGTGTAGTTATCACGTGCCTTATATTTCTTGTTGTTTTGTGAAGGTCGTTGTGCTTCTTAGTTTGCTGTGATTCTCTTAGTGTCGTATATTCATACTTTTGGTGGTAGAAATCCGTTTAATAGGGTTGTTGAATTGTTATTGTGGTTCGTTTTAAACTATGTTTGGTTGTTGATGTTGAGGATGAATAAGAGAGAATTGATGTTATCTAGTGGGATCGGGTTGCACACTGCAACAAGGAGTAATAAGGGTAGACAGGTGGGATCGAGTTGCACACCAAAACAAGAGGAGTAAGGGTGATATATATTGAGGAGCAATAAGGGTGGACTGGAGGGATCGGGTTGCATGCCGCAATAAGGAGTAAAAAGGAAGAATGATCATGTTGTTACTGATAAGGTGATATAAATACTATTTACTCTTAATGTGATTATTGAGGAGGAATAAGGGAGGATTGGTGGGATCGGGTTGCACGCCACAACAACAGTATATACTATTTACTTTATTGTGATTGTTAAGGAGGAATAAGGGAGGATTGGTGGGATCGGGATGCGCGCCACATTATGTATATTTATGCATATGTATTCCTCTTTGACTGTGCAAGTTATCCGATGGTTTTACATTTCATTTAGGATTTGGTTATAGATGAATGCTGAAGGGAACCTAGTTCATTTACTTAAGAATTGATAATTTATATTTCGGATTTCACTGAGTCGTGAAGATTCGGTTATCGGTATTGAGTTATTGACTTGCCATGGTTTCCTTGAGTTCTTTCTCTAAAAACTATTATTCTAGTAAAATATTTGTCACGACCCTAGTTCACCAATTGTGAACATGTCACGACGGCACCCAGTCTTCACGACCAGGTAAGCCTAACATATTGCGGAAGTAACAAACAATTGCGAAATTTGTAATCAAAAGCTAAAAACATGAGTAATGTATACAGTTGCCGCCTGGAACATACACCTTAATACTTTAAATTCTGAAACCATCCCAAAGACCCGGAAACCCACGGGCAGCACAGGCTAAGAATAATACATAACACTGCTCTAATCATCCGGAAAGTCTATAAAAAGGAAGAACAGAATAGCATCTAGCTAACTAAAGGGTAGAGTGAGAGAGAGACTCTCCGGTCTGTGGACGCGATAGATATACCTCAAGTCTCCGAAATGCTCCCTGCAGCTACTGATAATGCGCCTGCGTAGAGGTACCTGGATCTTCACATGAAAAACATGCGCAGAAGAGGCGTGAATACACCACAGCGGTACTCAGTAAGTGCCAAGCCTAACCTCGATTGGGTAGTGACGAGGAAAGGTCAGGACCCTACTGAGGCAAAAATAATATAGCAGCAAAATATTAACAGTGAAGAAATCCTATGAAATTAATGAACGCAGCAATGTAATGAGACAGCTTAATGAAATAATAATACTACAAAGACAGAACAGAAACGCAGAGTAAACACAGCTAAATTGCAACAAGAATTCCATCGAGCGTCTCCCAGGATACCGTCCTGTAGCCCTTTCCTCAACTGTCCAATGGATCTCTCGGGATACTGTCCCATCATTCAACTCTCATATCAATATCAAGGATCTCCCGGGATACCGTCCTGTAGTCTAATGAACAGTGTGCAGGGGATCTCCCGGGATACCGTCCCGTAGTCCCAAAATAAAATTACTGGGGGATCTCCCGGGATACTGTCCCGTAGTCCCAAAATAAAAGTACAGGGGGATCTCCCGGGATACCGTCCCGTTGTCCCAAAATAAAACTGCAGGGAAATCTCCCGAGAATCAAACTCGTAGTCCCAAAGTAAACAAACAAGGAGGGGAGCTCCCGAAATCCCACATCCGTAGTCCCAATGTAAATGCGCAACCAAAAATCAGAGAAATATTCAGAAATTGAAGTACAACAATACAAGAAAATAAATAATTCTGGCCTAACATGCTCCACGTAATTTCAATTAAGGCAATTTAAGCAAATAGACAATTTGGGTTAATTAAACATGCTCTTCTATACTAGCACAGGCTATAATAGCAAGTAGGATAAAGCAAATAGGACGGAAAGCCAGTTCAAGTTTTTTAAGTAAAAACTTGGGTTTAAACAAATAGCTCAAGTACGCGCTCGTCACCTCACGTACATGGCATTCAATTACCAATTATCACATCCTAAGGGACGAAGTCCCCCACACAAGGTTAGGAAAGCCACTTACCTCAAACCGGTGCCAAATCAACTCAGGAACGATGCCTTTGACATGAGTATCCGACTCCAAATGGCCCAAATCTAATGATCTTCTCTTCAAACCCCACTCAAAATCGCCTTCTCCCGAGCTCTCAATTGATTTTTTTCCAACTTTGAAATAAACCCTCAGATTTTCCCTTTAACAGAACACTGGTTTCCGCTTTTGTGCCCCAGGGACCGCTTCTGCGGTCCCGCTTTTGTGGAAGAATCAACCGCTTTTGCGGTTCAACTAGTGGGACCAAAGTCCGCTTGTGCGGACTAGTAACTGCATTTGCGGTTCCGCTTATGCGGAAAGGAGACCGCTTCTGCTGTTCTCCTGAGTTGGGGAAAATTCTGCTTATGCGGTGACATAGATGCTTATGCGGCGTCGCTTCTGCAGTTCCCAAGCCGCAGAAGCGGAAATACCAGAAGAAATAATATCAGCTGCAACCAAACTTAGAAATTTGCCCTGTTAGCCATCCGAAATCATCCTAAGGCCCCTAAGACCTCAACCAAAAGCACCAATACCACCTATATACCTTATTTGAACTTGTATCAATCCTCAAATATCTCAAACAACACCGAAAACCCGATTAAATTAAGGATTCAACCCTAAGAACTTCAAATTCATCCAAAATAAGCTTTCGATCAAAAACCTAACCAAACCTCATCCGAATGACCTGAAATTTTGCACACACATCCCAAATGACATGCCGGGGCTATAGCAACTTCCGGTATTCAAATCCGACACCCAGATCAAAAACTCACTATCGGACAGGAAACTTCAAAAATTCAAACTTCGGCATTTCAAGCCTAAATGAGCTACGGACCTCCAATTTACATTCCGAACACGCTCCCAACCCCGAAATAATCTAACATAGCTAATGGAACCATCGGATTTCCATTCCAAGGTCGTCTTCACACTGTTTTGACTACGGACCATTTTCCAACTCTTAAGCTCTCATTTAGGGACTAAGTGTCCCAAAACACTCCGAATTCTAATACCGAACGTCCCGGCAAACCAAAATAGCAGAAATGGACTTAGGGAAAGCAGTTAATGGGGGATCGGGGCATAAAATCCAAAAACGACTGGTCGGGTCGTTACAATAATCTTTAAAGTGAATTTACTAAGTTGAAATATTTTCCTCCTGTCCAGTTAAGTTATTAGAAATATCGAGATTCAAATAAAGAAATTTATACTACGCTGCTGTGTATGACCTTTAAATTTGAACTCACCATTATTATATGTATTTAAATAATTGGTATATTTTAATTCAATTAGTTTCGCAATTAAGTTCCTTAAACCGTATGAGCTTGTATTTTACTTAAAAAAGAATTTCTACTATGTTTTAAGTTATAAAATCCCATGTTAAAGGTAATAATTCATTGATGTTATATTTTAATTGAAAATGACACTTTCTTTACTCAAATGATTTCTAAAAACAACTTCATCTTTTCTCGTTGATTTTTCCTAATTAATTTAGAAATTGTAATTTACCTTATGTCATGTAGATGATACTTCTTGAATATCTTGATTGCATTTTGTACGGACATTGTGTATTTTATAGCATGTGGATTTGTGGTAAAAAATGAAATGGAAAATATATGGGCACAAGGTGCCATATGTGCTAAAGGTTTGGAACTTGAGGTTATGATATGAGAAATCGAGGATTGAGAAGGTCGGGATTGTGTATTAGACATTATGTGATTGATTGAGTTGACATTGACTTCTTATCTGAAAACATTTTTACTTGTCTCTGTCCTTTTTATGTCAGTGTTGATTTACTTGGTTATATGATTTATTTGGTTATCATTCGTTACTATTCGTGTTATCTCTTTATTGTCTCTACTATTTGTATTCTGATTTCTCTATGTTGTTGACATTACCTTGTTATCCTTATCTTGATATTTTATTATCATATCCTGTTCATTTCATTTGACCAGTAGGTGTCTTGACTGTTTCTCGTTACTACCCCACCGAGGTTAGTTTTGATACTTATTGGGCACCGCCATGATGTGCTCATACTACACTTCTATATATTTTTGTGTATAAATTCAGGTATTGCTCGATAGTAGCTATGCGGATCATCGCGGTGGAGGCTCAAGGTAACATGTTGCTGCGTTCGCAGGCCTTGAAGTCACCTTCATTGGTATTTTTGTTCCATTGATTCTTTCTCGTCCGGGAATAACGTTGTAATTATTTTCTATAACTACTCTTAGAAGGCTCATGACTTGTACCACCGATTTTGGGAAATTGTGATTTATTTAGAGTTATTTAATTTGAAGTTAGTAAATGTCAATGTTATTTAAGTTAATGTTAGGCTTACCTAGTTTAGAGACTAGGTACGATCACGACTCCTTCGGAGAGATTTTGGGTCGTGATAGTACAGAACTCCTTCCTGAAAGCAAGGAATCACAGAAGTGCAAGTCAAACAGTAAACTAACTCATGTGTTCAATTATCACAAAATGACAAAGATTATTGAGCATTATCATATTTATATCATGCTCATATAATTCAAACACTTATAGGTATGCAGAAAGAAAGAAAGAAATTGAATATTGACAAGGTTTAAAACACTAACAAGTAACATAATCAAAAGAGTAAAGAGCGTAATAGCAAAAACCCTGGTCTCCGATGCTTCGGAGTTCACAAGAGCCTCGAGAATAGGCCCCGAGCAGTGCTTGCACCAGAGGAGATCGTTCAATGGCCTTGGCTTTCAGATGGCCCAAAATTCAATGATTTCAAAGAGTGATTAAGTGTAATAGTGAGTGAATGAGTAAGAGAGGAGAGTACTGAGAACAATAGCAGTGATTAGGCGATTCAAAATATGTTCAGGGGTATTTAAGGGAAGGGTTTTTATAGTAGTTAACACATGAAATAAGGAAATACAGTAAATTAAACACATATTAAGGAAAATATAGCATGCAAAATCAATTAGAAGCAATTTTAGGACAAATCCAGGAAACCATAATTTAGACGAGAAACAAAAATGGCAAAAAATCTCAATTAATCGAAGCCATTGGGGTCTCATAGTTAGTGTATCAAGTTGAAAACATGAAGAAGATGATACAAAATTGGAATCGAAAAGACGCTGATGACTCAGATTCCATAAATAATCAAGTATCAGTATTTTTAGCATTCAAAAGATACTAAATAACTCCGTGTATGCAAGAAAAGAAAGGAATCACAGCTGATTTCCATGTAAGGGTTGGAATCAGAGAAGGTTAGGGGTATGGAGGCTTGGGTTTAACTAAGGCGGGTGGAGAGATGAGAGGATGGTGAGGTGGCTGGGTAGGGGAAAATAGGTCTTTAAGGTTTAGGATAAGGGGTAATATCAAACGGGTAGGTTAATTATGGGCCGTGATCATTTGAGATCAACGGCCAGGATAGCAGGGTAATGGGGCAAGTTTTTTGGAATGGGTACCGTTTGGTTTTGGGCTGAGGTGGACTGGCTAAGGTGCTGGGTTAATTTGGGTCCGAAAATAGGTAGAATTTGGGCTATTATTTAAATATCCCAAAATTATCAAAATATTTTATAAAATATAATTAATAAATAAAAGAAAATATTATTTATATACCGAAATACTTAAAATAATAACTTTGTATTATGAAAATACAAAAATGCTATTTTGGTTCAAATATTATAAAACGAAGAGCCTTTATGTATGAATATATGCCATTATTCCCAAATTAGATAAATAGCTTAAAATGCTAATGCAATTATATGAAATAAAATAAAATATTTGAAACATATATTATAGGTGCAAAATAATAATTTTAGGTAACTAAGTCATCACAAAATAATTTAAAGGGATAATTACTAAATATTTATATAATTTAAATGCAAGAAAACTAATTTAAAGCTATAAAAATTATGGAAAGTTATGAAAAATACTTGTATAGGTTTGTTAACTAAATAACAATGCAAAAATTCTATTTTGAAAGTATATATGTATTTTGGCAAAGATGAGAGAAAAATTGGGTATCAACAGTTGCCCCTCTTTACCCGGGAATGATGAAGGAGTTGTCGTGTAAAGAAATGATGATCAATTTTGGTCGAATTGAGTGAGGAAAGATGTGATTTGAAAAAATAGGGCCTGAACCCTGGTTCCTAAGTTTCCTACATATCCTTGGTGTTACGGAAATCAGGCCATGTGTAGTTCTGGATCCAACGGTGAACGAAATCGATGGAGTTGTTATAAGAATGATCGTATGTTTCGGAAAGGGATCTTTTAGGTAAGATAGTATTGGATGAATTCATGAAAACTTATGAATGTGAATCTGAAATGTTACGGATGTATTATAGAGCAAATGTTTGAACTGTCATAGAGTAACAAGTGGGCAATTACTGATGGTTGGTTACTTTTGAAATAATCGAAGGATATGAATATTGTAAACGAAAACAGAGCGAAGATTGCTCCTGTTTGAAAACCTGCACATGCAGATATATATGGATTATTGCGAGAATTTAAACATGATACAAATACCCTTCGGACCATGAATATTGTCTTTGGACTGTGAGGATGATATCCTTAGACCATGACGTCTTGGGCCATGAATCATGTGATAAAGGATTCACTGGCCATGAAATAATGTCCTCGGGCTATGAGAATGGTACCTCTGAACCGTGACGCCTTTGAATAATGATTGTGCAATATTGAGATATCCTCAGGCCATGGAATGGTGTCTTACAGCTATGAGGATGATACTTTCGGACTAAGACGCCTTTGGCCAGAATGGCAGTGTTATAGCCTATTAAATGCAAGAATATGAGGCTTGGTCATATACGAAACAAGATATATGTTAGTCTTGTGTAAGATTAGGGAAGTGCTTAGCCCTAGGAAAATATAGGATAGTGATGTGTCTTAAATAGTGTAATGGAGATAGAATTTGGTCTTATGCGGGAAAAGGTGGTGCTTTGCCTTATGCAATTAGGGAGGAAATACTTGGTCTCATGCGAGAATAAGAGACAATGCTTAGTCTCATGCAAGGAACGGCAATGCTTAGCCGTATGATATTAGAGAGGTGTTTAGCCTCATGCAAGAAGATGAGATAGTGCTTAGTCTCAATGCAAGGAAAGACAGTGCTTAGCCTTATGCAACTTTGGAGGCAATGCGTGGACTCACGCAAGAAGAAGAGATAGTGCTTAGTCTCAATGCAAGGAAAGGCAGTGGTTAGCCTTACACAATTTGGGAGGCAATGCTTAGCCTCATGTAGGAATAGGAGATAATTCTTAGTCTCATGCAGGGAAAGGTAGTGCTTAGCCTTATGCAATTAGGGAGGCAATGCTTAGCCTCATGCAAAGAGGAGACAATGCTTAATCTCATGCAGGCATTTCTTAGCCTTATGTAATAAGGGAGGCAATGCTTAGCCTCATGCAAAGAAGATAAAATGCTTAGTCTAATGCAGGGAAAGATAGTACTTAGCCTTATGCAATTAGGGATACAATGCTTAGCCTCATGCAAAGAGGAGATAATGCTTAGTCTCATGTAGGGAAAGGCAATACTTAGCCTTATGCAATTATGGAGGTAGGACTTAGCCTCATTCAAATCGGAGACAATGCTTGGTCTCATGCAAAGAAAGGAAGTGCTTAATCTTATGCAATTAGGGAGCAATGCTTAGCCTCATGCAAAGAATATGAGGCAAATGGAAAAACATTTCTTAGCTGAAGATGTTTGTGCAAGATAATTTGTTGTCTTGAAGGCAGTTTCTTGATGTATCCGCGAGTATCATTGTCTTATTGTACCTATATTCAAAGAAAAATTGTGAGTTCTGTGGGGAAGGTTGGTTTGCGCTTTTGTCTTCTACCTTGCCTCTGCTCCTGTCTTGAGATCCTGTTTGAGTTACCCTAGGTAACATCTTTCCGCCATAGCAATAAAGTTTTCAAAAATTATGCATGCTTTTGATAAATATAGTTGTTTTTTTAAAACATAGTAATATGCAATATCAAGAAAGTTAGATGAACCAAGACTGTGACATATTTTAGAGACATCGCGACCTCCTTGCTTTAGAATTTTGAGGGTCCTCCTTAAAATTCTGCCCCAGTTTAAAAGAAATTATCTAACTGTTCGACATATGATGAAATTGGCTAGACTTGCTTCAGATTTTTGAGGGTCCTCCTCAAAATTCTGCCCCAGTTTTTTAGCATGGAAAAATAAAGAATTTATTTAGATGTGACCGAACCCACAAGGTTGCCTACCTTTCCCCTCTTAAATGGGAATCAGGCCAAGTGTAGTTAAGCTACATCAAGTGAAGAAATGTAAAAAATCCTAAACATAGTATCTCTTGACTGCATCTGAGTTGATAGGTTTTAGCCAAATCTCTCAGTCCATTTCTGCAAGTATGAGTGCTCCTCCTGTTAGTACTCGATGAAATATGTAAGGATCTTGCCAGTTGGGTAAAAACTTCCCTTTGGCTTCATACTGATGTGGGAAGATTTGCTTTAGCACTAACTGCCCTGGTGTGAATTGTCTAGGCCTGACTCTTTTGTTGAAAGCTTTCGACATTCTGTTCTGATAAAGTTGACCGTGACATACCACATTCATTTTTTGTTCGTTAATGAGAGCTAGTTTTTCAAAACAACTTTGTATCCATTCTGCACCACTGGGTTCGGCCTCTTGTATGATTTTCAAAGAAGGAATTTCTACTTCGGCGGAAATGATGGCTTCATTACCATAGACCATCAAATAAGGAGTTTCCACAATTGATGTGTGAACCGTGGTACGATATCTAAGTAGGGCGAATGGTAACTTATCGTGCCATTTTTTGTGATTATCCACCATCTTCCTTAATATCTTCTTGATGTTCTTATTGGCAGCTTCCACAACTCCATTCATTTGTGGCCTATATGCAATGGAATTCTTATTCTTAATCTTTAAGGTTTCTCACATTGATCACATCTGTTAAGGTTGGCAGTGTTGTCGGTGATGATTGATCCCGGTACCCCGAATCAACAAATAATACGATCCCTAACTAATTCCGTGACGACCTTCTTAGTTACAGCTTTGTAGGACGCAACTTCAACCCATTTTGTGAAATAGTCTATGGCCACTAGAATAAACCTATGCCATTTGAAGCGGCAGGGATTGGATCGATAACATTGATAAGTGGGGATTTTACCCAGTAATTGATTTCTTTTACTTACGTTTTGGGCTTAAAATGCGTTCAGGTAATCCCGGAAACTGATTTAATATGCTTGTTTGTAAGGATTGTTCACAATGAGCCAAAGTAGCCATGATCAAATCATAAAGGAGTCAAAACTTGAACAAAGACCAAGACCGATCCAAGAGTTATGGAACGTGGACCGCAACAGAAAAGTTACTGACGAGGTCAAAATTACATTGTCCACAAAATAGAGATTCAGAGAGGTTCTTTTTTGTCCATAAATATGAACGCGGTCCGCGTCAGAAAGAGGCGGCCGCAAAAGTAGCACTACGGCCACGAATGGAATTCTGCGGTTTGCGATTTCCAAGATTCAGAGAGTTCACAAGTGATGCAAAAGTGAGAAGGGTGGTACACGTTTAAATTACGCGGCCGCAAAAGTCTCTCACGCGGACGCGATGGAAAGTATGCTGTCTGCGAAACAAGGTTCAACCCAGACCCAGATGTGTAGCGGTCCACGAAAGCAAGAGTGCGGCCGCGGTCAAAATTAAGCGGCTGCAAAACCTCTTAAAGGGTATTTTGTCCAGAAATTTTAGTAGTATAAATATATCTTTTTGATTTATAGGAAAAGTTTTGTTTTTGTTGAGCACGTGAGACGACTGCAAGTTCCATTTTGGGAAATTTTGTATTAGTTTCAACGTTTAACATTATATTTTCATCTTTTAATCTAGTATTATGGATTTTATCTTTATTTAATCTTTGATTTCTATTATTTCTATGAGTAGCTAAACCTATAGCTAGGGTTGTTACCCAACCCTAGTGTGGGTATTTGATAGGTCTTGAGTTTAAGGGTTGAATGTGTATGGTTTAGTAGTATTTAGTCTAGTTCTTGCTAGAACTAAGGAATTAGTGGTCGTAAACAGTGATTCATGCTTTTATGACTTAGTCTCTACTTGATAAAGAGGGACTAAGTCTAGGAAAACTAGACTAAAAAGGCATTGGGATGAACTCAAGAAATTGATAGCCCCAATTAAAGGGTTAAACTTAGAGATAGTAATACTCGACATGAGTTAATATCACTTGTATTGCATGAATACCCATATGGACTTGAGAAATCCAAATTGGGCAAAATTACTCAAACTACCGAGAGGTATAGAGTAAGTACACAGGTGCGATAGTTACATTACGACCCCAATTAATCACATGATTGTCCTAGATTCTTGGTACCCGTTAGATATCCGCTTAGGTTGAAGTCACTACCCTAGTCCCTTTAAACCTTAGAAAATGAACAACAAAAACATTATACTTAGTTTCAAATATTGCATACTATAGAATAGAAGTAGAAGTTGAAAACAAACCAACCATTTGTGGAAGTGCAATTAAGAGAAAAACTCATATCTCTACTTTGATATAAACCTAACTCCAGACAAATTAACTATATATGGATTCGATCCCGGACTTGTTGGATAAAATGGCATCGACCATCCTCGCTACTCTATAGTAGTGCAGGTTTGGACCCGATAAATTCTTGGCACCGTTGTCGGGGAGTTGACAGTTTTAGCTATATATCCTAGTATTTGTGTATTTTGTTTTTCTTTCCTTTGTTTGTGAATTTCTTTTAGGT
>MU713446.1:234980-272037 GCA_026770625.1 Nicotiana glauca | reverse complement strand
ATACACCTTAGAATTATAATTTAGCATAATCTAGTTCATAATTGTAGTCAATATCTTTAGTTGATAAACAAAGAAAACAAAAAAATATTAGAAGCCAAATTAGAAGTTACATCACTTTATTAGTCTTCACAAATACTTGATTCCAATATTAAGCTCCATGAGGAAATTGACCCCGAAAACCACTATCGGGTAAAAGTTGTTAGCGCCCACTCTTCCTAAGGGTTGAGTTTGCGACGGATCAAGCAAGCAAACTAATATCTCTAAAAATGCATTATGGTTAAGGCTTTTCCATTTTCTCTAAGGGGGAAAGCTTTGGATTGGCTAGAAAGGATTTCCAACCATTCCATCACCAGTTGGGATGAGTTGGCCGAGAATTTCATCGCAAAGTTATTTTCTATGGGACATATGGCGATGCTAAGAGATGAGATCCTTGCTTTTAAACAAGAGCCAAATGAACAACTTCATGAGATTTGGGAAAGGTATCTGATGATGGTTAAAGAATGTCCGAATAATTATATAAATGAAGCCATGATCCAACAAATATTCTACCGTGGCATCAACACTACAAACCAGTGTGTAGTTAGCCAACTCGCCGGGGGAAACTTCATGAACACGCCATATGCCGAAGCGTGTGAAATACTTGATAAGATGGCGGATACTTCTTCGGCGTGGTAAAGTCAAGCTAATGTGCCACAAGGTGATCCCAGTGTTGTTCACCTACACAAGGAGCTCCATGACCACAACCAAGCAATAGCCGAGTTGACTACTACCATGAATCAATTTGCCAAAGATCAGTTGCAACAAGTTCCAGGGGAAAAACAAGTGAATTCCATGGAAGGAGTGAATATGATGATCAATAAGAGAAGGAAACAAGGTTAACAAGTTCAAAAAAATCCTGACCAATTTGAGCGAAGTGGTAGCGGGTATAATCAAGATGATTCATATGATGATCAAAGTGAAGACGTTCAATATGTGAACAATTATCAGCGTCAACGGGGCAATGCTCCAAATCAACAACGTTATAGGTCACAAGGAAAGTAGGGAAATCAAGGTCAACAAGGAAATCTGAATAGTGGCAACAATAGCAACCAAAGAAATTGAGGGAAAACAACAATCAAAATTGGGTCAACCAAGGAAACCAAGGTAATTGGGGTGGCAACAATAATTGCAATTGGGGAGGCAATACCAATCAAGGGGGTTGGAACAACAATAATCAAGGGAATCGTGGGCCGGATTTTTAAAGGCCTCCGATGTATCAACAACCAAACAACCCGCCTCCATATCCATCACAAGTTCCCCACTCTTCCAATAATGAGCTGGGACTGATTGGGACAATGTTTGAGCAACTAACGAAGAAAACTGCCAACTCCGATGCCCAATTGACCTCCCATAATAATTCTATCCGCAACTTGAAAGTCCAACATGGCCAAATTTTTCAAGCTTTGAATACTCTCGCTAAGGGGGCACTACCAAGTGATATGGTAGTAAACCCGAAAGGTGGGAACAATATGGGCCATGCTATGGTGTTGACCACGAGAAGTGGCAGAGGTAGAGTTGCTAGTACCTCTAATCCAAGAAAAGTGGTGAGTGATGATGTGTTGGTGTAAGATGATGATGAACAAAGCAATGTTGTACAAGTGAATGATGATGTGAGGATAGACATTGATACAACGTGGAGGAGACACAAAATGATGTGAACCCGTCTAGGGAATACGTGATAGACATACTGGAAATCGTAGTGCCCAAAGCCAAGGCTCCTTTGCCAAGGCCTCCTCCACCATATCCTCAAAGTCTAGCAAAACAAATAATGAGAACTAGTTCAAGAAATTTGTTGATATGATAAAATGTTTGTCCATAAATGTGCCTTTTGTTGAAGCACTAGAACAAAGGCCAGGATATGCCAAGTTCATGAAGGAATTGGTAACAAAAAAGATATCAGTGAACTCTGAAACAATCGAAATGACACATCAAGTGAGTGATATTGTGCACTCCATGGCTCCAAAGTTAGAAGACCCCGATGCCTTTACAATTCCATGCACTATTGGTAGTGCCGATTTTGCCAAAGCTTTGTGTGATTTGGGGGCAAGCATTAACTTGATGTCATATTTTGTGTTCAAGACATTGGGGATTGGGAAACGAAGGCCCATATCTATGAGATTGCAAATGGAGGATAGGATAATGAAGAGGCTATTAAGGATAATTGATGATGTTCTAGTTCGGGTCGACAAGTTCATACTTCCCGCAAATTTTATGATACTTGACTGTGAGGTTGACTACGAGGTGCCAACCATGCTGGGGAGAACTTTCCTAGCTACAGGGAAGGCCTTAGTTGATGTGGAAGCAGGGGAAATCACCTTCCATTTGGGCGATGAAAAAGTTGTGTTCCATGTTTGCAAGTCAATGAGGCAGCCTAATAGCAATGAAGTGTGCTCGTTTGTGGATCTTGTGATCTAGGTGATTGTTGAAGACACAAGTGTTGTGATTAATGTGGAAGACTCTTTTGAAGTTGTGTTATTGAATCATGATGTGGATGAGAAGGAAGGCTTGGCTAAATAAGTCAATGCTTTGCAAAGAATGGGTTCATATACATATAATCTTCTGAAACTTTCCTTAGACCTTGAGAACTGGAAGACTCCACAAACAAAACCCTCAATCGAGGAGCCTACCATATTAGAGTTAAATTCTTTGCCTTCACACCTCAAGTATGAGTTATTAGGCCCTTGTTCCACTTTACCTGTTATTCTTTCCTCGTGCTTAACTAACGTGCAGGTAGATGTCACCCTTGCGGTGCTCCAAAGGAGAAAGAAATTAATAGGTTGGACATTGACGGATAATTAGGGTATAAAACTCGCCTTTTGCATGCACAAAAACATATTGTAGGAGGATGCCAAGCCCTCTACGGAACATCAAAGAATATTGAATAAAGCTATACAAGAAGTTGTTAAGAAAGTGGGTATCAAGTGGTTGGATGTTGGGGTTGTCTACCCCATTTATAATAGTTCATGGACTTCGCCGGTACAATGTGTCCCAAATAAGGGGGCATAATTGTTATTACAAATAACAACAATGAGTTGACCCCTACAAGAACTTTCACCGGTTGGAGGGTATGCATGGATTATTGGAAGCTCAATAGATTGACTCGGAAAGACCATTTTCCGCTTCTATTCATTGACCAAATGTTGGATAGGTTAGCTAAACGTGCTTATTATTGCTTCTTGGATGGGTATTCCGGGTATAACTAGATTCTTATTGCACCTGAAGACCAAAAGAAGACCACTTTCACTTGTCTGTATGGCACATTTGCATTCTCAAGGATTCTGTTTGGTCTATATAATGCACCGACTACTTTTCAGCGGTGTGTGATGGAAACATTCACGGATATGGTGGAGGATTTCCTCGAGGTGTTCATGGATGATTTATCTATTGTGGGGGTTTCTTTTGATGAGTGTTTGGGTAATCTTGATAAAGTCTTGGCACGTTGTGAAGAGACTAACTTGATGCTTAATTGGGAGAAGTGTCACTTTATGGTAGAGGAAGGCATTTTCTCCGGCCATAAGATCTCCAAGAATGGTATTGAAGTGGATAAAGAAAAGATTGAAGTGATCTCAAAACTCCCTCCTCCTACTTCCATCAAAAGAGTGGGGAGCTTTCTAGGGTATAAAGGGTTCTACGTCGGTTCATCAAGGATTTCCCAAAGGTGGTGAACCCCTTATGCAAGTTGTTGGTAAAAGATGCAAAATTTGTGTTCAATAATGATTGCATGAAGGATTTTGAGCTACTAAAGTATAGGTTGACTACCACTCCCATCATTACCACACCAAATTGGAGCTTACAGTTTGAGCTCATGTGTGATGCTAGCGATGTGGTGGTACGAGTGGTATTGGGGGAAAGAATCAACAAGATATTCCATTCGGTCTACTATGCTAGTAAGACTATGAACGTCACCCAAGTCAACTATAGGGTGACCGAGAAAGAACCCTTTGCCATTGTCTTCACTATGGAAATGTTCCACCCATACCTCATGGGTACCAAAGTGATTGTTTCACACCGATCACGCGGCGCTTTGCTATTTGATGAGTAAGAAGGACTCAAAGGCTAGATTGATTAGTGGTGGGTACTTATTCTACAAGAGTTTGATCTTGAAATCATAGACTAAAAAGGGAGCAAGAATCAAGTGGCGGACCACTTGTCCCGTTTGGAAGAGGAGGGGAGGCCCCACGATGGCCATGAAATCAATGATTCATTTCTGGATGAACAACTTCTTTCCATGTCTTTGACCGGGATGCGTTATTTTGCCGATGTGGCTAACTATCTTGTGAGTGGAATTGTCCCGAAAGAGTTCTCATCAAACCAAAGGAAGAAGCTCAAACGAGATTGCTTGGGTTATTATTGGGATGAGCTATATCTTTTCAAAATTTGCACTGATCTCCGAAGATATGTTCCAGAAGAAGAGCAATTAGGTATTCTTGAAGCTTGCCATTCCTCACCTTATGGTGGTCACCATGGTGGTGCGAGAATTACTACAAAGGTCCTAAGTTGTGAATTCTATTGGCCTACATTGTACAAATATGCTAGCGAGCTAGTTAAGTGGTGTGATGAGTGCCAAAGAGCCAGTGGGATTTCCAAGAAGAATGAGATGCCTCTCACTACCATCCTTGAGATCAACATTTTCGATGTGTGGGGTATTGACTTTATGGGGTCCATGTGTCAGTTCATGTGGGAAAACATATATTCTTGTTGTTGTGGATTATGTCTCAACAATGAAGCACAGAGTGTGGTGGCCTTCTTGAAGAAAAACATATTCACGAGATTTGACACCCTAAGGGCCCTCATTAGTGATGGGAGTTCTCATTTTTTGCAACAAAGCCTTTGACACTTTACTCTTCAAGGTGTCAACCCACATCACCCCTGGGCAAGTGGACATGTTGAGATCTCTAACAGGGAGATCAAGAGTATTCTATCCAAGACATTTAGTGCAAACCAGACTAATTGGTAAAGGAAACTTGACGATGCTTTATGGGCCTATCAAATAGCTTACAAGACTCCAATTAGTATGTCTCCGTATCGGTTGGTGTTTGGGAATGCATGTCACCTCCCGGTGAAATTAGAGCATAAGGCCATGTGGGAGTTGAAGAAGTTGAACCTAGAGTGGGATGTAGCTACCAATCTTCGGGTGGAGCAAATGAATGAACTTGATGAGCTCCGGTTCCATGCTTACTCTAGTTCGTCATTGTACAAGGACAAGATGAAGTATCTATATGATAAATATATCCGAAACAAATAATTTAAAGAAGGTGACCTTGTTCTCTCATTCAACTCTCGGTTACGGATGTTTCTGGGAAAGCTAAAGTCAAAATGGAGCGGTCCCTTTGAAGTGGTGCGTGTAACTCCTTTTGGTGCTCTAGATTTGAAAAATAAGAATAGTGAGATCTTTAAAGTCACTGGGCATCGAGTGAAGCACTACCTTGGTAAAGTTGATGATGGCCACATTGTGGCATTGATCCATTTCAAGTGAATGATGGTAATATGCGTCGTGCCGCGATATAAATCAGGCACTTCTTGGGAGGCAACCCTTTCTTTCTTTTGATTTTGTTCTTAGATTAGGCATTGTTTTTGACTAACTAGTTACAAAGTGTGTGTAGGAATTGGTTGTGCAGTGCAGGAAATTGACAAGGCAAAAAGTTGTCTAAGGGGCAAAAAGTTTGCGGACCTCGCCAAAAATTTTGCAGGCCGCGTGAGTCCTTCGCAGCCACACAACTTTGATGTGGACCGCATAGCTAGTTCATGAAAAATTCCAACTCTCTGAAGTTGGTCTGTCTCGACCCCTTCATGATTTGCGGCTGCGTTCACATTTTCGCGGACCGCGGTAATTTGGAGGTCGCGGTCAATATTTCGCAGACCGTCCCAGGTAATTGAAGCTACTCTACATAAGGTAACAAAGTGTGAACCGCGATAGAATTTCGCGGCCGCGCTCAGGTAAGGCGGTAGGTTCCACATCTGCTAAGTTTAATAGGGGGTCCTTAAGCCATTTACACTTTTCGAACCCTAAAGTTTCACCGCACAAAAGTAGTGTTCATCTTCTTTGGCTCTCATTCTTATCTCTTTCCAATCAAGAGTTCTTTTCCTACTAAAATTTCACAAGTGGTATGTTCAAGTCCTTGAATTGATTTTATCTGTTTCTTTTCTTCTCTTTTTGTTTTAATTTTTATTTTTAGTTTTTAGTTAGAGGTAAATACATCCCATAATCTAAAATTACTACTTAGATACAAGTGGGTAATGTTTACATGCCTAATGGAGAAAAGGGTTAGTAATATTGAATCTAATTGAACAGATTTATTTTGCACACATAGTGAAAACCCTAGGTTAACGTGTTCATCAGTATCAGCTGCATTTGAATTTCATGACCGCGGCCAATTTTTTGTGATCCGCATTAGGGTATGCAGCCGCATTATTTTTTCGTGGTCCATCAAACCCTAACTTTTAACTACTGAGTATTGATGTAAGTTCGTGGTTGCGATAACTTTTACGCTATTTGTGGTTGGTTCTTTGCGGCCACGTCCCTGTTTTTGCGAATCGCGCTCTTGAACTACAGAAAATCTGATAATAGCTTTCGTGACTGCATTCACTTTTATGCGGTCCGCGTTTGGTCTCTCACTTCCACCTTCATTATTTTACGGTTTGCGTTTGACTAAGATAAGAGAGTTAGTATTTTTAACCTAACCTCTTCATGCCACGTTCATTTTTCTGCATTCTTCGATGGGCATTTCATGGCCATGCTTACTTTTACGCGGTGCCCTATTTTGACAAGCAATGTTGCATTTTGTCTGTATTTTGTTTAACACATGCTTGAAAGCCTTTTTCTTACTATATTCCACTATCTGTATGTTGCAAACAATGGTCCATTCTAGAAAAAGAGGTGATACATCTAAAGGGAGGGCATAATGCTCCTAAGGTATGGATATAAGTTACCACTAGCAGTGCAAAAGTCGATTGGCAAGTTGAGAGCCTCTATCAAAGCTACAAATAGAGAAGCAGACCATTCAGACACCAGTGAGTATGTCCATTCCTGGGAAGCTTCGGAGGGAGATTCTGTGCCAACACATGTCCCTATACAATTCTAGAGGAAATTCCATCTAGTTGATAAACCTACCTCCTCTTCTGAGTCGTCTGGTGGCTCAGAGAAATGTAGTGAGGCTTCAGCACCATTTTTCCCACCTGCTACAACTTCGGCCTCACCAGCTTCCCCTATTACTGTTGATGATGATGAGGTCTCGGATGATGGGAGAGGGGTGACTACAATGTTGGGGAGTTGGCCATGTCCAAAAAGCCCGAGGTGTGGGCCGATAGATTTTTAAGCGAAATAGATTATATGAAGTTCCGAGAATGATGGCCTGAAAGGTCGCTCACCCTTGAGAGAGAGTTCATAAAGTGAGACCTCCTTCCCCATAATCCAAATGTCAAGAGGCAGTTTGAATTGAGAACGGGGTGGAAAGGGTTCACCAGCAAAGTTTCAGATGCAAATGAATAACTTGTCAAAGAATCCTATGCAAACGTTGCCCACATAAAAAAGGGCACCACTATGACAAATGTCTGGAACTTGAAAATCCGGTTTGATGGCCTCACATTGAACGAGTATGCGGGTTTTGAGGATATGGAAGTCGTGCAATACTTCGAGAAGCTGGAACTAGATGAAGTAGCTCGTCCATGGTTGGTGGAGATATTAAACCCAGAGATGACACCGGCATGGCTCACAGCTGGACTCCCAATAGCTAGAAACACCCTCAGATTTGAAGCCAAAGGGTGGTCCAGATTTGTATGCAGCCGATTGGACCCATGTCAGCATGATAATGTCCTCCCACTCATCCTGGCTATCTTGATAGCCTCTATTATGGGCGGGTATCCATCAATGTAGGGAACTTTATGTACTATCATATCACAAAGGCAGTCGAAAAGGAAGAAAAATCCTACCCCTACCCGAACTTCCTCACCATGTATTTGGAGGACCAAGGAGTTGAGAAGAAGCATTATGACAAAAAGGCAAAGCCTAAAAAGCCCTTCTCCTGGCACAGCCTCCAAGGACCGAACAACCCTAAAGCAAAAGGTAAAGCCGATATCTCCCCTATCCAGTCTAAAGAGCCTAGGGTAGTGGGCGCCGAGTCAGAGCCTTCTACAGTAGGGGGTCCTTCAGCTGCCATGCCTCCTCCTTCATCTGGTCCATCCATCATAGTCCCATTATATGTGCCCTCGTCTTCCACTTACCCTTAGATTACACTACATGGTTCTCAAACTTTATCCAGCATTAACAACTGGATGCAGGCAGCTACATCAAAGTTGTTTGTCTTATCCAGTACAGTAGCAGTGCAGTCAGCCCCAAGACACTTCAGGTGCCCCATCAGTGGAGGATTCATTGAAGGAGCTTCTGGACAACTACAAGAAGCTCCTGAACAACCAAAAGATGATCCTGAAGACTTTAGATACATAAGGAAATGCCATCAAGGATTTGTGCAAGCAAATAAAGAAGATGAAGAAGACTCGGACCTCAAAGGAGTCAGGGGAGTAGCTGAAGAAGGACTTAGAGATGTTTACTTCTGCTGGAGACATCCCACTGGATTTGCTCGTGGAGGAGTTGGCCAGTCTAAGGAACCAACTACCACAACACACAGTGCTAAGGAGATGATCTAGATGCTCTACAATCCCGTGATTCCCCAGTCACAGGATTTGGAGATCTAGTTAGAGGACCCGGAGGGTGCTACTGATCCAATGCAGTCTGAGGACCCCACTCATGTGCCGAACCCTATACAGACCACATAGAGAGTTTTCTTTACTCTCTAACCCTTTCTCTGATCTTATTTTGGTATTAGCATTGAGGACAATGATATCTCTTATTTGGGGGGGGGGGGTCTATTTTGATTGGTGATGATTTGGTGACATTGGTATGTAACAACCATGATACTATTTTTCTTTATTTTTATTTATCTTTATTTTTTACTTTTGGTATGTATATATTCATTACTTTCACATTTTAGCATGTATATATTCGTTACTTTCACATTTTGATATGTATATATTTTTACCGTTCGATGTACATAATCATTTTCATTTATGTATATATTCGCTTTAAATAAAGTTGTATATATTCAGTTTGACTTCCCTAGTTTACTTCATAACTTTTTTCATAATTTTAATTCACAGCTTCTTATTTCCTTAAGTATTTTATTTTTAAATTGTTAGCTTCTTTTTACGTTTTATGAGAAGAATAAGCCTTTGGTTTTCTTAGTGCCATGGTTCTTTCTAAAAGTGGATGTTTTTGAACCGAGTGGCTCTTCCCGACCATGGATGTTGTGACAACCTTCTTAAGGGATTGAGTCCATTTTTATTTATATTTTAGTATAAATAGTAGTAATGAATAAAAGTGTCGCAAGTAGGTTTCACTTGGGCCTAACACATTTACCTTCAACCTTATGGTTAGAAACAAGTTGATTGGCATAGAATAGTCCTAGTTGTGACCTTGAGACTCTTATGTTGACTAAACAATCATCGAGTGGCTTCTTGGAGCCATTTGTGATGCTCAATCTTAGCTAGGCTTGTTGTGGGACCTCAGCTCTGTTCTCTTTAATAATCCAACAGCTTGTGAGGTAAGGTATTGAATTGCAAGCCAAACTCCTGTGCCAATAAGTCTAGAACTTGCCCTGAATGTTTGTCTAGGCAAAATTCTAAGTGTAGCTTCACTTGAGAAATGATTATAGGATCTTGTTGATTCAATTTGAATCTTGAAAGCATCCATATCCTACCAAATATGATATCCCTAGTCAACCCTGCTGAGCCGAAGCCCTATTTCTTTTAATAACCATGATACAAACTTTAATCTGTTCTATAATGACCTCTCTTGGCACCCGATCTTTACTTAGCATTCACAATTGGCAAAAGCATAAGTTTGGTAGAAACACGAGGAATGTGAAAGTGATAAAAGGTACAAAATAAAGAAAAGGGAAGGCAACAAGAAAAGAAGGAAAAGCCAAAAAGTCAAAATGAAATTGAATAAGATAGAAAAGTGAAGGGATTCAATGAGAGCAATGATGAAAGGCGTGGAATGATTAGAAAAGGAGAAAAATGATCGTCATGATCAAGAAAGAGTGGCAGTGTATCTCTCTAGTTCCCCAAAGGAATAAGAAAATGTCAAAGAGTCAAGAAAGTGTGAGCCGAAATGAGAAAATGGAGTGCTTAAGGAAAGATGAAACCATCATATGCCAATAAGTCCTACCTTGATCCAAAATCCTTCATTATATTCCTACAAAAGCCCTATATGATTTCGAGTTGAGAGAGCTTACATTAGTGGTGATTTATATAAGGGGCAATCTTATGGTACTTAGATCTGGACTTGTGACATTCCCTTGAGAGAGATAAGTTTAATTCTCCACAATCCTAGTTTTGCGTGCTACAATCTAAAGTGATATTTGCTTATGGATAGTAGAGGAGGAAGAGTTTGGGTTCCACAATGACCTATGTAATAGAGCGAGCTTCCTTGGTAAATTCAGTCAACTCTTGGTACTCTAGTGTCGCATTAGAACTATGGTACTCAAAAGGTTTTGTGTTGTTGATAATTCATTTGTGTTGATGGTAATTGTTAGTCCCAATTGATGCATGATTGATTCATAATAGGACAGCTGAAATCTCCTTTTGTTTTGTTTTAGTGGATGTAGGAATTACCTTATTTGCTTGAGAGCAAGAAAACGCTTAAGTTTGGGGGAGTTGATAAGTGGAAATTTTACCCATTATTTGATTTCTTTTACGTATGTTTTGGGCTTAAAATGTGTAATGGTAATCCAGGAAACTGATGTAATATGCTTGCTTCCAAGGATTATTCAAAATGAGCCAAAGTAGCCATGATCAACTCATATATGAGTCAAAACATGAACAAAGACCAAGACTGCGCCAAGAGCTGTGGAATGCAGACCCCGATAGAAAAGTGCGGCTGGAAAAGTATCAATGAGGATGCGGTCATAATTATGATGTCCGTGAAATGGAGAATCAAAGAGGTTGTTTTTGTTCATAAATATGAACATGGACTACGTCATAAAGAGGCGGCCGCGAAAGTAGCACTACAGGTGCGAGTGGAATTCCGCGGTCTAGGGTTTCAAAGATTCAGAGAGTTCATAAGTGATGTAAAAGTGAGAAGGGCGGTCCGCATATAAATTACACGGCCACAGAAATCTCACACGCGGACGTGGTGCAAAGTATGCTACCCATGAAACAAGGTTCAACCCAGACCCAGACGTGAAGAGATGTGGATTGCGATAAATTACGCGGCCGCGAAAGCAAGAGTGCGGACGCGGTCAAAATTACGTGGCCACAAAAACTCTGAGAGGGTATTTCTGTTCGAAAATTTTAGCTTAGTATAAATAGATCTTTTTGACATTTTTAGGAAAAGTTTTGTTTTTGCTGAGCAGGTGAGACAGTTGCAAGTTCCATTTTGGGAAATTTTGAATTAGATTCGACTTTTAACATTAGTTTTTTATCTTTTAATCTAGTATTATGGATTTTCTGTTTATTTCATCATTGATTTTCGTTATTTCCATGAGTAGCTAAACCCATTGCTAGGGTGTGACCCAAACCTAGTGTGGATATTTGATGGTTCTTGAATTTTAGGCCTTGAATGTGTATGGGTTAGTAGTATTTAGTCTAGTTCTTGTAAGAACTATAGAATTAGTGGTTGCAAACACTGATTCATGCCTTTATGACTTAGTCTCTCTACTTGAGAAAGAGGGTCTAAGACTAGGAAAACTAAACTAACAAGGAATTGGGGTGAACTCAAGAAATTGATAACCCTAATTCAAGGGTTAAACCTAGAGATATTAATACCAGACTTGAGATAATATAACTTGTTTTGTATGAATACCCATTTGAACTTGAGAAAGCCAAATTGGGCAAAATCACTCAAACTACCGAGAGGTATAGAGTGAGTAACTGGGTGTGATAACTATATTACGATCCTAATTAATCACATGATTGTCCTAGATTCTTGCTACCCGTTAGATATCCCCCTAGGTGGAAGTCACTACCCTAGTCCCCTTAAGCCTTTGAAAATCAACAACAAAAACATTGTACTTAGCTTCAAATATTACATGCTATAGAATAGAAGTAGAAGTAGAAAACAAACCAACAATTCGTGGAAGTGCAATTAAGAGCAAAACTCGCATATATACTTGGATATAGACTTAACTCCAAACAAATTAACTCCCTATGGATTTGATCCAGATCTTGTTGGGTAAAACAGCATCAACTATCCTCACTACTCAATAGTAGTGTAGGCTTGGACCCGATCACACATCCATTCCCCAAGCAGAGAAAGGCCATGATGCTCTCGTTGAATTAACTTCATTGGGTGGCACTCGTATCATATCAGCATGTCCTTGGAATCAGTGGCACTTTTGGACATACCTAATGCAGTCTGTTTCCATAGTCATCTAAAAATGTAATGCTCTTAATATCTTCTTAGCTAAGACAAAGGCATTAATTTGTGGTCTGCATGTTCTGGCATGTATCTCTTCGAGCAATTTGGATGCTTCCTTCACGTCGGCACACCGTAACAACCCTAGATCTGGAGTCCTCCTACATGGAATTCCTCTGCTTTGGAAGAAATGGGTGGATAATCTTCGGAGTGTATGTTTCTGAGTATGATTTTCATGCTCTGGGTATTCTCCTTTTGCCAAATTTTCTTTGATATCGTGGAACTAGGGATTTCCATTAGTTTCTTCTTCAACATAAGCATAATAAGACGACTGATTTTGAATCCCACTGGGATAGGGTCGATTAAATTCTTGTCTGAGTGTTGTATCATGGAAGATAAAGTAACCAATGCATCGGCGAACTCATTCTAAATCCTCGGAACATTTGAATTCTATCTTTGTGAATCTCTTAATCAACTCTTGTACATAATGCAAATATAGAAATATCTTGGTATTCTCTGTAGCCCATTCTCCTAGAACCTGATGTACCAAAATGTCTGAATCTCCGATTACCAGCAATTCCTGAATGTTCATGTCAATAGCTAACCTGAGTCCTAAGATGTAGGCCTCATATTCTGCCACGTTGTTGGTACACGGGAACCTGAGCTTTGCAGATACTGGATAATATTGGCCTGTTTCTAATACAAAGACAGCTCCAATACCCTCTCCTTTGAAATTTGTAGCTCCATCGAAGAATATTCTCCAACCATTATATGATTCGGTGATATCTTCTCCTACGAACGATACCTCTTCATCGGGAAAATATGTTTTCAATGGTTGGTATTCTCCACCTATAGGATTTTATACAAGATGATCCTTTAGTGTTTTCGCTTTGACCACATTCTGAGTTACGTAGATGATGTCGAACTCACTTAGTAGTATCTACCATTTTTCTAACTTTCCCGTAGGCATAGTTTTCTGAAAGATGTAATTTAGAGGATCCATTCTTGATATGAGATATGTGGTGTAGGTACAGAAGTAATGCCTCAACTTTTGAGCTTTTCATGTGAAAGAGTAGCAGGTGCGTTCCAGCAAAGAATATCGTGCTTCGTAGGGTGTGAACTTCTTACTCAGATAGTTTATGGCATGTTCCTTTCTTCCCGTCTCGTCGTGTTGTCCAAAGACACAGTTGAAAGCCCCATCTAGTACAAATAGGTAGAGTAGCAAAGGTATCCTAGGTTCCGGTGGGATCAGAACTGGTGGTTTGGACAAATATTCCTTGATTTGTCAAAGGCTTTCTGGCATTCTTCAGTCTACTTGTTGCAACATCTTTCTTCAACATTCTGAAAATCGGTTCATAGATCAGAGTTGATTGTTCTATGAAATGGCTGATATATTTGAGACGCCCTCATCACATTTATCTTGCTCTTTGGAGGTGGCAAGTCTTGGATAGTTTTGACCTTTGACGGTTCTAATTCAATCCCTCGGCGACTGACGGTGTAACCTAGAAATTATCCAATAGGGACTCCACAGGCACACTTTGCAGGATTTAGTTTCAAATTGTAACTTCGAAGATGATTAAAGAATTTCCTCAAGTCTACTATATGATTTGTGCTTCTTCTGGATTTGATGATGACATCATTCACGTACACCCCTATTTCCTTGTGTATCATGTCGTGGAAAATGGTTTTTATGGCTCTCATGTAAGTGGCTCCAGCTTTCTTTAGGCCAAACGACATCATTTTGTAGAAACACATCCCCCATAGAGTGATAAAAGCTTTCTTTTACACATCCTCTTCATATATCCAGATTTGATAATACTCTGCGAATCAATCCACAAAAGATTGGAGCTCATACTTCGCACAGTTGTCGATCAGTATGTATATATTAGGCAATAGGAAATCATCTTTGGGACTTGCTTTATTTAAATCCCGATAATCGACATATACTCTAACCTTCCCATCCTTCTTCGGAACCGGCACGATATTGGCTAACCAGTTTGGATATTCAACCACTCTGAGAACCTTGGCTTTGATTTTCTTAGTGACCTCCTCTTTAATCTTCAAACTAATAATTAGTTTGTATTTTCTGAGCTTCTGTTTCACTGGTTGTGGGCACGTAGGATCGGCAGGTAACTTGTGATCCACTATGGATGTGCTCAGGCCGGTCGTGTCAATGTAAGACCATGCAAAGATATCTTCATACTCTTTCAGGAACTAGATGTAGTCTTCCTTCTCTGATGGTGATAGGTGAATGCTTATACGGGTTTCGTTGACTGTTTTGGAATCCTCTAAGTTAACTGTTTCAGTCTCATCCAAATTGGATTTAGGATTGTTTTCAAAATTTTCCACTTTTCTGACAATTTCTTTAGGTATTACATCGTCTTCCAGATCCTTAGAATCACTATCCTTATGTTGTGTTGTCTCATTACATGTCACAGTCGTGTGTTCATTGGGATAAGTAATAATAACGTTGTACAGAAAAACATAAAGGATAATAATAAACACTAAAAAATAGCAATTCATTATATAAATCTTGAAAACATCAAAACAAGTACGTCTCTATGACTCGAGCAATTATTTAAAAACAGAATACATTCAAAACAAAAATACTAAAAAATGTCTTAGATGCCCGTACAATTGCTTTCAAAATAAATGATGCTAATTGCCAGGCTACCTAGGAACTCGACAGGCCCGGGATAGTGTAGCAGTCTAGTTCTTAAGAACAACTCCTTTCTCCACAATCCGATTAGTAAGGTCTTCCTCCTCCTGCTCCTCAACTATCACACTGCAGTCCATGTCTTCATCATCCAGAAATAAATTCCTTATGCCATCTAAAGCTTCGTCTTCTTCAGACCCTCAAATCACCTCTGCTTGTTAAAATGTCAGGTGAAAATGCGGTGTTGGTTGTTCCAGCAGATAATAAGGACTACACCATGGTGACGACCATTCCTAATACTCTTGCCAAGTGTATTCATACCCAAGCCCAAAAGTTGTACCGTGATGCTTCAACAGTACTATTTTGGTGATCCCTTAGAGATTATTGCCGAGACTCTTGCTGGGTTCATACCATGTCCATAACAATATGATTTCTATCTTGTTTCTCCACCATTTTGCTTTCTCAATTGCATTGACGAGCTCGATGAGATGGTATGTTTCTCCACCCAACTTCCTTCTATTCTCGACGAGCGGAACAATCTGATTGGTATAAATGGGAATACTACTGTCTCCATAGATGATCACTTCCTGATGATTCCATTCAAACTTCACAGCGTGATGTAGAGTAGAAGCTACAGCCCCAGCGGCATGTATCTAGGGCCATCCCAACAGTAGATTGTAGGTTGTAAATTTATCAAACACTTGAAACTTGACATCAAACCAGGTTGGGCCTATCTGTAGGCTAAGGTAAATCTCTCCAATTGTGTCCCTTTGTGACCTATCAAATACTTTCACATTCATACTCCCTACTCGTATCTCATGCAGACCCTTACCCAGCCTCTTCAGAGTAGTTAGCGGACATATGTTGAGACTTGAAACCCCATCTATCAGCACCCTGGCGAGGAATTTGTCCTCAAATTGAACAGTGATATATAGTGCCCTGTTGTGACTCAATCCTTCAGGCGGCAACTCGTCTTTGTGAAAAGTGATTTTGTGTATTTCTAACACGTGTCCTACCATGTTGGCCATTTCTCTACTGGTAATGTTATTGGGTACACAGGCTTCATTCAATACCTTCATCAGAGCATTCCTATGTGCCTCAGAGTTTTGCAGTAGTGATAAAATGGATATTTCAACGGGGGTTTTGTTCATATGATCAGCCATATAATATTCTCTCGCTTGCACCTTTCTCCAAAGGTCATTCGGACCAATCTCAATGACGGGCAATTTAGAGGCAACTTCTTTGCTTGTTCCTCCCAAATGCTCGCATCTGTAAACCCTACTGGTTCTGGTCATGCCCTGTGTTGCACCTATTTCTTCCATTTTTGCCTTTCCTTTCCTTCTTGCCTCTGCAACATAATACCATGGTATAGCTTTAGACTAGTAAGATGGAGTAGGTGCTACCATCGTGGTGAACGGTATGGTTACCTCAACTTCAAACGGTGTCGGTGTGGCTACTTCAAGTTCAATTGGTGTCTGGGTTTTCACTACAATGGATATGAGGGTGACTTGAGACGTTTTAGGATAATCGTCCTCCCGAATGAGTTCAATTGACCCTTCCGGACCCATTCTTTATCAGTGTACAATGGGTGTGAGGGTGACTGGGTGCTACCATCATATTTACTCCCTCACCTTTATGATTTGGGAGAGGATTGTTACAAATATTAGGTGCAGTCTCCTTTTCCTGTATGACTTTAGTGTCAATTAATGTATGGATCTTTTCCTTCAGAGTGCGACATTCATCAATGGTATGACCTTTCATGCCCAAGTGATACGCACATGTCTTGTTTTCATTAATCCACAAGGGAGAGTTTTTCATAGCAACAGTGGGAATGGGAGTGACATAACCGATAGCCCTCAGTCTCTCATAAAGTTGGTCTATGGGCTCAGCAATCGAAGTGTATCGTTTGGGTGGTTTGTGGTCGAAATTTGGTCTTGGGTTTTGGTAATTTTGGCAGTCTGGTGGTGGTAAGTGATAATATGCTTGTTGAGTGCTACAAGTATGGTAAGTGGCTGCAGTTTTTGGGTATCTAGGGAGTGAAGGTTGGTATGTGTGTGAAGGGGTTTTGTATGTGAGAGGAGACTTCGGACCTTAGGCTACCATTACTGCCCCAACTTTTTTCTTCTTAGAGATACCTCCTGACTGCAAAGATTTATTTGTGGCTTAGAGTGCTTTGAAATTTTTCATCATTCTTCTCTTAATTCCTTTTTATATTCTTTCTCTCAATTTGATGATGTTAGAGAACTTATGATTTTCAATAATTATCAACCGTTCATAATATTGTGTATCTTGAGCTTTAACGAATAACTTATTCATATGTTCTTCTTCAAGTGTCGGTCTTACCTTCACAGCTTCAGACCTTAATCGAGTAGCATACTCGCAGAAGGTTTCTATTGGTTTCTTCTTGAGATTTTGAATATAGAAAACATCTGGTGCATTTTCTATGTTGAACCAAAATCGGTCCATGAAGTCTGACGCCATGCTCACCCAATCAACCCACTTCTTTGGGTTCTGACTGATATACCAAGACAAGGCATCTCAAGTGAGGCTCCTCATGAACAGCTTCATACAGATCCATTCGTCCTAGCCAACCTCTACAAGCTTGTCACAATATGTTCTCAAATATACATTTGGATCACTTGTTATGTCTAAAATTTCGAACTTAGGAGGTTTGTAACCCTCCGGGAGTTCTACATCTGTATGAATACAAAAATCCTTATAATTCAAACCTTTAATGCCTTTGCCACCTTTGATGATTTGAACTCTGCCAGTAAGCTTCTTGAGTTCTTTCGCCATGTTCTTGATGAGCAAATCCTTCTCGACGGATTCCGGTATGTATAGGGTCTGTTGTGGGGTGTGGGGTAAAGTTTTCATATATATGGGATTGCTTTGGTGGACTCCTAGAATCTGGGTGTAATGGTGGTTATTGGTTGAGTTTTGTGGATCAGGACTAGGTTGTGATGCATTAAAGGGAGTGTTGTATGTGGTTGTTTATGGCTATTGAGTCGGATGGTGATGGTGTTGTTGAGGAGTAGGTACTGGTGGAGGGTTTAGGTTCTAAGGAGGTGTGGCATATTGATGTGGTGTGGGAAGATTTGGTAGTGGGTTTTGATTTTGTATGTTTTGAAGAAGTGTCGGGCTTTGGGCGTGTGTGTTTTGCTGATCGATATCGAGGACTTTAGGGTGAAGGAAAGGTTTTCCAAGTTTCAGACCTGCTCAAGTTCTCTTTGTAACTCCTGTATTTTCTGTTCCAGGTGCAGGACCAATTCATTCTGTGCCGGAGTGCTCCGGCCATCCGAAGTCTCAATGTTTTATGTATTGTCTTTTCTGATACAACTTAAATCGACCATCTTTCCTTTCCTTTTGCTTTTTCCTTTAGGATCCGCTGGTGGAGGGGGAACTGGAGGACCTCTGGATCTAGTGCGATATATGGATGATGACAGTATGCAAGAACCAACCCTAGGGAATGGAAATAAAAAAAAAGAAAAAAAAGGTAACCAAGTCAGTAAGGGGTATTGAAAGAATTCTTAAAATATTAAACATTCTTTTGCAAAATAAATTCGTGTCCTAATTTAGGGGACATTATTGAGCCCGAGGTAGGCCTAGCGACACATAGACTTGGAGAAAATTGATGCCAATAATTGCGCCATTTCCTTAATGTGAAAATGAATCAAATCTTTACTAAAACGACAATAATAAGAAAGTTACTATTGGCATATGCCTTATTACAATTGAAATCTAAACTAAACTAGAAAACAATAAAATAAAATTCCCTTAATCTACTCTGTCTCAAAAGGACCTTCCTCATGCTTTGATCTTTTGACTCCATCGATTAGATTCCCCAAGTCGTGCATATCCAGTAATAGATAAGCCTTTGCTAGGAGCCCTCCTTCATTGCCATCCATGTTTTGACAGCCTGCAACCCTATTTCTTAATTTCCTTTCAAATTCCATCAACCCTTGCTCCATATATTCCAATCTATTTGTTGATTTGGTTGCAATTTCCCTCCATTAATTATTTCTTCCATATTCAATTTGTGTTGCTCTATATGCCTAGCTTCAGATTCAAAGACCCTCTTGTGTAACCTCCTGTACTTAACTTGTGCTTCAACAGTGTCATCCATGATCTAGTTTTTCATATTAACTCCCAGCTTGACATCTCCTGCTATATCATCTACTAGCCATGATAGGTAGAAGTACATATGCCCGATATGATATATATCTGGCTCAATAGTATCCTTTTCGACAATGACCTTCTGATTACATATATGTTGTGCCTCGAACTTGAATGGTATAACGTCCCCTTTAAAATCTGCTTTGTACTGAACCATGTTGGAAACCTGAGGTATAACCTATTTTCTTCCCGCTTGTCTCATTACCCTTATAGGAGCATAAGGATAAATTCCCCTCAACCCATTCAGTACTAGATGAGTAGTCTCTCTTGACCTGATGATGAACTCACTGCTAGGCAACCATTCGAACATCCAATGTACCTGCTTATCCGTCAGGTTGCTGAAGAAGCACATCCAGCTCACAGCATTTCCAGTTTATGCAAACCTGTCTAGGATAAATGTCATTCTCTTTGTATGATGGTAAGTTATGTGGTCATTCAATGGTCGTTGCAGAAGCTCTTGACGATATTCACCTCTCTAGAAATGTTCTAATAACCAAACTTGTAGTGGCAGGTTATAGCCCTCGAAGTGTTCGAACCCTTACTTGCTTCGATCTAGAGCGCGGTACATTTCGGCCAAGATCATGGGGATGATAGTGTAGGTTTGTCCCTCAATGCCTTCCATTAAGGTCCTGGCAACCATGGCTAGATGAGTGTGGATCCTTCCCCCTTTCTTAAAAAATATCGGCAACCCCAAGAAGAAAACAATGAATACATAGGCTCGATGGTGCATCCAACCCAAGCAAGTAATGGCGAGTTCATCATGATGAAGGTGGTATGACTTGCTATGCCTATAACACTCATAAAGGAATTCAAAAGGGATGTACGACTTCTTCAAATAAAGCAATTCATCATTTTTCTTAAAACCTAGCATTTTTAGAAAACCCCGAGGGGTGCGAATCTCTGGTACCAATAGTCCGGGTCTATCCCATGGTAGCTTCGTGAAGCCTCCTATTTCCTCCAAGAGAGGAGTCATTTCTATGTCACCGAAATGGAAGACAACCCTTTTCTCATCCCAAAACATAGTAGCGGCCTCAACCAATGTTTTATTTGGTCGGATGTCTAACAGAGATGGAATATTACCAATGACCCTTCTCACATGATTCTTATCACAAGGCACGAGATTTTTCCACCAATCCAACAACAAAGGTGGGATGTTTTGGACCATGCCGAACCTAAGGACTTCGTGCTTCATTTTCTGCAAACAAATAAAGTTCGCCCTTTTCACCTCCATAGTCAACTGTTTACACACTAATGATCAACATATTGTCATATCTTTGATAAGTAATGCACATAATAGGATGGTGTCCATTAGGATTGTGGAAATCGCGTCGGACTTTGGACAAGGCTTATCTTAGCGGGATATCACATTGAAAACATTATAACCCGTACTAGGTTTAACATGATGGATGTATATTTGATATTGTAGAAGGGTTTCTAGAGTGTCCTAGACTGGTACTCTCAAGTGAAAAACTTGAGAGGGAAAGGCACGGGATCTTCGACTGCACCGCTGATCAACTAGTCTACCACAAATAAGCCTTTCCGATTTTAAAAGAGTAATTTTGGAAGAGAGTGGACACTCGTCAAAAGCCACTATGTTGATATTTGGCATGGTGGAATCTGATGGGGAGCATCCGTTATGCAAAGATAATAACACGTTGCCAAGTATTTTTAAAATAAACATGTGAAAGCAACAAACGCAGTATTAAGATAAAACATAGAAGGCGTAAAAAGAAAGACAAAAGAGGAAGTTAGTTCGTATAATATAGGGAATGTAATAAAGAAAGCAAGGAAGTAGGGGTGGAAGAGATATGATGTAGAAATCTTTAAACAAATGAAAATTAGTTTAGTATAGAAAGGTGAATAGGAAAGGGATATATATATGTTACAACCAATTTAAGCAAGGAAAGGTGGAGAAAGGAAGGGATTTGCATATTACAATGAATTTAAACAAGTAAAGGAAAAATATAAGAGGTATGTGCAGGTAACAAGTAAAAGGGAAATGGAAGAGGGAGGTGCATGTAATGGTCAATTAGACAAATAAAAGGAAAATGGGAGACGGATGCACATGTAGCATCAAATAAAAACGTAAGAGGGAAACACGTTTTATCAAAGAAAACTAATCCATACAAGCCAAATTCGCTATGGTAAGAGACTAAGTGTATCCCCAGCAGAGTTGCCATGTTATCACACCCCGTTTTCTCATAAAAGTGGGCTTCGACACCTGATAACACTTTTAAAGGAAGGGTTAAAAGAGAAGAGTCACCACTTAATGATTTTTAAGGTGTGTTAGGGTACCTTTTTGCAAATAACTTTATTTTAACTAGTCAATATTACCAAAGATCGAGTAAGGGATCAAATCGCCTCAAAGAGAACGTGTTAGGCACTCTTCGAAGTCCAGAACTATGGGTCCCGACCGAACTTGAATTATATGCATTAGTCAAATAAACAAAGAGAGGTAGAGCAAAAAATTTGGGAATTTTATTATAAAAAGTACATCGGCTTGATTCAAATAGAAGATAAATAAGATGGGAGGGTCCTATGTTTTTTAGCCTAAGGGATCACCCCGTGTAATATAAATAATACTTCGTAATTTTCTCAAGATGGGGTGTTACTCATATCATTCAGCGGCACAGACTATCATCTCCTGCTACCTAATTACTATGTTAAAGAAGCGTTCTAATTCAATTCTACATCGTACCGTATGCGTGCATTACCCGTCCCATACCTTAGGTCTAGGAGGTATTGGACCTCTATTTGGATGGTTTTAGACCTCACTTAGGCTGCTCAGAAATGTCAAAACTAGGCGATATACAAAAAACATGTTGAACTGCACATATAGGCAGTTAAGGCTCAAATTTGCCTCCACACTTAACCAACAAATGCACGCAAGATAAATGTCTATCAGGAATTGGCATACTTCAGAATCTTAAGCCTATAGACATGTTTTCTATGCGATCAAAGTATGCAGGCAATTCTAGATGTAAGGTGTTGCTTATAGACAAAATTGTGCAGGTATGACAAGCTGATTATTGAAAGTTTTAAGATACCAATCCTATATGTGTGTTTAGGTGATTCACGCATTAGGGTATAACAGAATCTACTGGGGAGAGTCTCAGAATTGTCTAGATTTTCCTAACAGTGTTTAAGTAATCTAATATTAACCAATTAACAAGCAATTATTTCATATAGGCAGGATCTCTAATAGTTCATGATTAGAACTCGTGTTATAGTTAGTCCTATAAACAAGATTTCTAGTGAACAATGTGCTATAATAGCAAATAAAGTGATAAAAATCATGTAGGATGATTTCTAGTGAATAACTGATGTGAATTAAAGGAGAATTCATCAACACTTGTTCCTATAGGTAGGTTTCTAATGCATTTGAGAGTAGTCATGCAAATTGAAAGAGTGCTCACTTCCTATAGGCATGATGTCTATAAATATGTAGCAGTAGACATAGCATTTGAACTCGTATTTAATGGTAGACAAGTATTGTATGCGTGTGTGTTTCTTCAAATGTCATGATGTCTACGGTGCACATATGATTGAACAACACATAGAAAACATATTACAAAGTCTTATAGACATTTTATCTACCCATTGCATGTAGGTATTAAATTTTATACATTCCCTTTTTACTAATACCCCAGTTGTATCTATAGAAGGTTATTACAGGACCAATAATGAGTGAAAAGTACAAATGTTACATAATAGTGAACAAGCCTACAGTAAGCCCAAATAAAATAACTAAATACCCAGCGTTGCTGGGCCTTCAATATCTCTTACATAGTATACTCAAGCCTTTAACAAAAGCCACATTCAATACACAACCCAAAGTTCATAGAATAGTCCAAATCAACTTGCTTAACCACAACACCATATGTTGCACCACTTGGAACAACCAATGTAGATACATAGTACATGGCAGGGAAGTAGGATAGTAGGAACAATTTTAGAGGTTGAGGGAGTGACTAGGACCAAGCCCTAGTATGTCAGAGTTCACAAGGGCCTCAATTGGACCCTGAGCATTGCTCACACTAAGGATGCCAACAATAGAACCTAGATAACCTTGGATTTCAATCGGCTAATAATGAGAATTCAGAATAGCAGAGTAGCAAGTAAGGGGAGTGGATAGTGATGGAGGGACACAAATTAAGTAATATACCAAGCTGAGCATACAGAGCAACTAGTCAAGCAGGCCAGTAGGTCCAGCAAAGTATACATAGCAGAGTACCACAAAGACAACCTTATATTGAAGGAATTAGGAGAAGAAATAGGTTTACAAGCATACATAAATTGTCATGTACAGATGCATGGAGTTAAACTAGTTGAAACCTAAAGATCCCCATTAAGCTAAGTATACATCCTAGAGCTAGGTTAATCAATATTTACATATGATGGGAGACACACATGGTGATAATCAATGAAAGGACAGGGTAGCAAATGAACCAAGGCATACTGGGAAAACATATTAGCATAGGCTCAAAGTCATAGTTGATAGAAAAATAGAGGGTTTATCTTAAAAATCAAGACAGCAAGGAAACATGTTTAGAGCAAATTTTAAAGCAGTATTCTATAGAGTTGAGATTAATACACAAAGAACATCAATCAGACACAAAACTTAGCACCAAAGATTCCTTCAAATAGGGGTGGCTTCCATAGAGTTAGGGTGGTATCCAATACCAAAATATGCAGAAATTTTGTGACTAACAACATATGATCACAGTAGTCAGACTCATATCAAAATGGAATTTCATTGAAGTTCAAAACTGAACATGCTCAAATTCTAAGTGGTACATAACTCATTCCAGAAAGCAAGGAATCATAGAAGTGCAAATCAAAAATTAAACTAGCTCATACGTTCAATTATCACATAATGACAAAGCTTATTGAGCATTATCATAGTTAAGTCATGATCGTGTAATCAAAACACTTATAGGTTTGCAGAAAGAAAGAAAGAAATTGAACATTGCTAATGTTTAAAATGCTAACCAGTAGCAGAATCAAAAGAGTAAATAGTGTAATAGCAAAAATCCCAGGTCTCTGATGCTTCAGAGTTCACAAGAGCCTCGAGAATGGGCCCCAAGCAGTGCTTGCACCGAAGGAGGTCTTTCAATGGCCTTGGCTTTCAGCCAGCCCAGAATTCAATAATTTTAAAGAGTGATCAAGTGTAAGAGTGAGTGAGTGACTGAGAGAGGAGAGTAGTTAGAACAATAGTAGTGATTAGGTGACTCAAAGTCTGTTCAAGGGGATTTAGGGGAGGGGTTTATAAAGTAGTTAAAGATTAACACATGAAATAAGGAAACAGTAAATTAAACACACAAATAAGCAAAATAAAGCATGCATAATCAATTAGAATCAAATTTAGGGCAAATTCAGGAAACCCTAATTTAGACGAGAAACAAAAATAACAAAAAATCTCACTGAATTGAAGCCATGGGGGTCTGATAATTAGTGTATCAGGTTGGAAACATGAAGATGATACAGAATCGGAATTAAAAAGACGTGAATGACTCGGATTACATAAAAATCAAGTACCAGTACTTGTAGCATTCAAAAGACGGCAAATAACTCCCCGTATGAAAGAAAGGAAAGGAATCATGGATGATTTTCATGTAAGGATTAGAATTGAAGAAGGTTAGGGGTATGACGGTATGGTCTAACAGAGGCGGGTGGAGAGATGAGAGGAAGGTGAGGCAACTGGGTAGGGGAAAGTGGGTCTTTAGGATTTAGGGTGAGGGGTAATATAAAACAGATATGTTAATTATGGGTCGTTGATCATTTGAGATCAATGACCAGGATAGCAGGGGAATGTGGTGGGTTTTTTGGAACAGGTACCATTTGGTTTGGGGCTGAGGTGGACTGGGCTAAGGTGTTGGGTTAATTTGGGTCCGAAAATAGGTAGAATTCGGGCTATTATTTAAATACTCCAAAATTATAAATAAATTATAAAAATATTTAATAAATAAAATAAAATATTATTTATACAATAAAATACTTAAAATAATAAATTATATTATAAAAATATAAAAATGCCATTTTGACAGAAATAATATAAAATAAAAAGCCTTTATGTATGAATATATGCCATTATTACAAAATTAGATAAATAGCTTAAAATGCTAATGTAATTATATGAAATAAAATAAAATATTTAAAACATATATTATAGGTGCAGAATAATAATTTTAGGTAAGTAAGTCATCACAAAATAATTTAAAGAGATAATTACTAAATATTTACATAATTTAAATGCAAGAAAATTAATTTAAAGCTCTAAAAATTATGGAAAATGCTTGTATAGGTTTGAAAACTAAATAATAATATAAAATATTTTGAAAAATATGAGGGCAAAATTGGGTATCAACATTGACCAAGTTTAAAATGCCACAATAGATCTAAGAGATGAACAAGAAGTCAAACCAGAAATATTGTCTTCATTAGTGCAATTGGAATTATTTACAATAAGGAATGGATTGTAGGAATGAGATAGATAGTGTATAGCATTCACATTATTAGCATGAGCAGAAAAGCAAGGAAGATCACAATTTTGTTCAGGTGTAAGACTACCTTTCTTCAGACACTAAGAACAGAGGAAGTATAGTCCATCATACATGTTACCAATCTCCAGAGGCCCCTTCACTTCTACAGTAGACATGAAGTGTTAGAAAAGGATGCAATGCATTTGAGATGTATTACTAAGGAACTGATAGATTAAATTTGAAGGATGGAATAAACAAGGCTTTGTCCAGAACAATTTTAGGTATCAGGGTGGTACATCTCAAATTTCAGTTACTCTAACTTTGTGACTATTTAGAAGTTTAACTAACAGAGGATATGGTAGGATTGCAATATTTTGTAGTTGAGTTTTGTTAAAAGCCATATGGTGGGATGCCCCGGAATCTAATATTCATAGGTCAGCTTTTGCACTAAAATATTTGTATGATGGATTATCAAAACCAATTGAAGAGGTTCAAACAATCATCCCTGCAAAGTTTACAGAAGCTCCACTAGACATATTTGCACTGGCTAAAATTTCTCCAGCACTTCCAATCTGATAATGTTGTAGCAGGCTGACAATTTGTCCATATTACTCTTTTGAAAGGCTCATACTTTGATTTTCTCCTAGGTGTTCCCCCTCCTCTCCTTTATCTACGTTTGCAACTGCATTTGCCATGGTATACTTCCCTTTGTTTAACCTTGTACTGTTGTTGTATCCTTGAGAACTCTGCCTGTACGGTTGTGACCCTTGAGACCCTTGATTAAAATATTGGGGGTATCCATGTAGCTTATAGCACTTGTCTTTGGTATGATCTGGTCGTTTGCAATGATCACAAAAGGGTCAAGGTCTATTATTTGTAATTTGATTTCTAATTGAGTAGTTTGTCTTGAAGGCTTTTTCTCCTAGATTAACATTTAATTTGGTGGAATCAACATTCAGTTGATTTCTTGGCCCACATTTCCTCTGCTTTTCCTCCTGTATCAGCAGAGCAAATGCCTGTGTCATGGATGGCAGGGAGTTCATCATGAGTATGCTTCCTCGAACAACTGTATAGACTTCATTGAGTCACATTAGAAATTGTATCAACCTTCTATCGTGTTCTTCCTTATGCATGTTTTTCTTTGTCCCACAGGTACACACACAACTATAATAAGTTTTGATGCTCAGAGTGTTTAATTCTTCCTAGAGCCTCTTCATTTTTGTGTTGTCAGTGATATCAAGAACTCCTTAGCTCAAATTATTAATTTCTGTCTGGATTTGATACAGTTTGGCTTCATTCGCCTGGTCAAATCGATCTCCAGTTCCTTCCATAGCTCAACAGAATCATTTACATACTCAACACTATCAGCAATGTCTTTGCCGAAGTATCTAGGATCCATGAGGTGACCATATCGTCACATTTATCCCATTGACAAAAATGTGGAGACATCGTATCGCACCTCTTACTACCCTCGTTAATAAAATCTAATTTTTTCACTGAAAGGGCTCTCAATACCCTTTTTCTCCAGGAATGATATCCAATTCCATCAAATGGAACAAGTGCTAGTGTGGAACTAGGACTGCCAGAATGATGTATGTAAAGAGGGCTAGTTGTATCGATTATTGTCTGCATTATTGCCGTTGTGGTCGTATCTTCAGTATGTTTTGCAATCACCATGCAAACTATGTAGAAACAGTTGGATTGATGTTCGTGTAGCTGAAATGTAGCTTAATTTCCTCTATTTGTTGATGAATCGTCACTACATCTATCCAATCGAGATTTTTCCCAAATTCTGATTGACGAAGAACCCTAGATTACTCAGTGACTAGAATTAATAGAAAAGGGCGTGATCGATGAGACAACCTCCGTTTTGATACCATGTCAAGATTACAAATGTGGACTGAGCTTTGTATCTCCTCCAGTGGAGAGAGAAAATGAGAACTACACAGAGTCTCTAACTTTATGATATGAAACTCTGACCTTTGTATTGAGTACTGTTCAATTATATACATATGTACAACTGATATACAGCTGGCAAGAAATTAAGAAATAAATATCCACTAACTAATCTAACAACAGTCTAACTAAAAGTATGCTGACTCAACGCAATTACAAGATAAATATAGTCTTAATACTTGTTATAAATGGATAATACATATATTAAACATTTTTCACCTCTTTTTATCTTAGGCGGTGTTTTTCGAACAATGGTGATACTGCTTGACTTTAATAACATAATCAAACACATCTATAACAGTCTTGTTTGTTCCGATAATTTTTTGTTGTTATATTAAAGTATTATTTTAAAAAATATATATTATAGCATAACACAAAAAAAAATTAATTGCAAAGAAAATTTGATCAATATAGTAAAATATTATAATAGAAAATGATTGTTAGAACGGATAATTGTAATGAGTTAATTCTATCATGCCAAACCTTATCTCTCTTGTCCTTATCACAATTTAATTTCAACACTTCCTCTCAAGTTAGTGAGAGATAAATTCTAGAAATCGAATTCAGAGGTATCTAAAGTTGCACAAATTTTGAAATGCGGCACCCAAAAAAGGTCAAATATTCCACAAACCCATAATATGTTTATGGGAAACTTACACAAATGTTCTAAATAAATCTCAACTTACAAATCTCTAGTCACTAATCATAGACTTACCAAAACTAACCAATAAAAATTAAAAATTCAAATAATAGGGTTCTTTCTCTCAAAGAATCACATACAAAAATCACCTTCCATATTTTTAAGCGTGATTAACAACATTGGATACACGATGGAAAGGAAATTTTATAGACGGGGTAACAAATAAGGTGATAAAATACAAAAATCTATACAATATTCCAAAAATCTAAACAAAAAAGGAACTTTTTCAATGTGTATAGTTGAAATTCATTGAAAATATATAGATAACTCAATATACAAAATTTGAGAAAGATTGGAGGTGATATGGACTAGCTTTGTATCAAAATTCGTAATTAAATCGAGTTAAAAAAAGCCTTCTGCGGCACATGTATCAAACATGTATCACGCATGTATCTCACACACATGTATACATGGATATACATGTGATACACAATTGATACAAATTTGATACATATGTGATACACAAATGATACACAGTGTGATACACATATCATTTTTTTTCATGTTCAGTTTTTACTTCGAATTTTTAATTCAAACCACCTCAAAAACTTTACCAAATAATCCCAAAGCTGAGATTCAAGCTCCTTAAGTTGTTCCCAATCTATTCTAATAACACCCACTCAAAATAAAGCAAAATTTTGATTTTTTTTGCTACAAATAGCTAATTGGCTAATTTAGCTAATATTAATAATATTTTGTAAATTGGTCAATTTTTATAATAAGCTACTTATAAATGAACATAGCTTGGTAATTTTCCTAAACGCAGAGGCTGTCGAAAAGTTTTTGGATATTGGGCTTTCGACGACTGTCCGTTCATAAAAAAATTATGATAATGTTTTCATGTTTTCGATTAACTGTCCATCTATAACAAAAAAATCACCAGGAAACTCAGCAACCTCACCACCAACCTATCGACAAGTCAAAATTTGATTAATCTATATACTATATTAAAAGCACGAATGTCCTTAGTCAAATGTCGTTCGTTTTTTTTACCCTTTAAAAATATATTTTACATTAGATAAAATTATAATTTAATTAATTTTCCTAATATATAGCATTTTAAAATTAACTAAAACTTTAATTATTAAATATTTTCTTATTGAACTAGGTAAAAGGTCCTAATATTTAGGACCTAATATTTATGAATTTAAAACTAATAAGATTTTTTACTTAAGTAAATTCTTTCCTTATTTACTTCATAGTTAATTTGTTTTCGTTAGATTCCTTATGTCCTGTTATTTTTTACTAGTATTAGAACCCGCGCGATGCGCGAATAACACTAAAAATATATTAATTATATTATTTTGATAAAATTATCAAATGTTATTTTGTATCTTTATTGCAGTGTAACCAAAAATAAAATAATAAAATTAAAGGAAACTAATTATATAGCTTTAATTAACTTTTCTATTTATTATTTTAATTTATTACATTATCGGAAATTTCTTATTATTACATAAATGTAAAAGCTTTTATTAATGCGTTAGTATCCTTGTCCATTACTCCATTTTATATATCAATATACATTTTTATTTCTTCTAATTTTTTATTTTTTTTGTTTCTTATTTTTAAAATTTCTATGCCCTATTTTGTATATTTTTTATACTATGATTTTTTATTAGCTTTCCTCATATACTTTTTTATCAAATGTTTTCATATTTTTTTATTTTGTATTATGTCTATTAACGATATTTTTTCTATTTTATTTTAATTATTGAATACTTTGTACATGAGAAATTTCTTTCTATTTTTAACATTTCACTATGTTGCTCAAAAGACTTTATTACTATTGCATATTTTTTTTATTGACTTTACTTAATGTGATTCGAGATATGTAACATTATTTATTGTATATCGTTGCTCTTCACAAATCAAAAATAATTCCTCATCTCAAACTAAAATAAGTATTATTACTTCAACCTTTTAAACCATGTTAGTTCGTTGTTGCATTAAGCAATACTTAGTCTAACTCTTAAATTTAATTTATTTTTACCTTTTATTTTATAGTTAGGAATTTATTGATTCAGTAAAATTCAATCGGTTGAGAAGGCAAAAAATGGTAAAAAGAAGAATAAAATAAAGTTTAGTTATGACAGAACACAAAATAATTTTTGTTTAAAAGTAATTTGACCTTTATTTTCTAAATGTTTAATAATTTTGTAACTGTTAAATTACTACTATTTAAATAAAGAAAAGTAGTAAAAAATTTGAATAATTGTATTCCTGTCATACTATATAAATTAACATCTTTTATTAGTTGTAAAAGCCAAAAAAAAAGGTGCATAAAAAGATTTAAAAATAAGCAAATGAGAATTAAATCATAGTAAAGACGAAGTACAATCCAATTAGACATCATTTCTAGACATATATACCATTTCAAGTCATGTTCTTTCAATGCATACACTAATGAGAAAATAACTCCGGAGATAATCGATACCATGTTATATTATAAAGAAGCTGCTCTCGGTCTTTGGTGCTCTATTTTAAAGAACAATGCATCAAATGGATCCAATCAATTGAGATAATTACCATACAAAGAACGGGTTCTCTAAAATTTAACAGTTATAACTATTATTTTTTTTTATAGATATTCTAAAGAGTATTTTCTATGTTCTTTAACCAAACAGGAGCCTGTTGAAATCAAAATAGTCAAAATAAATGATAAATGATATTATAAAATATTTGATTGAAAATTTAAATACGATAATTATCTGTAATTACATATAGCGCATACACATTATCCAATTATGAACAACACAGAATGCCTTCATTTTATATCAACTTGATGGACTTTATAATATTCAAATTCACCAGAAAATCATACTAATTACTTTTAAGAAATGATGATATACTTATGGAAAATGAATGAATTAAACATTAAGAACAATATCATATCATGTTATTGAATTTTTCAAAGCTTCATAAATAAGAAAGAAAAGGAGAATTCACCGTACTACCACAACTTCAATTGGAAATATAATACATTATAGATTGCACAACTTTTGGATGGATCAAACTCGCTTTCTTAATTCCCAGGAAGAAAAGTATATATACATGAGTTTAAGCTCATATTCCTTAAAATCTCTCCTAAGAATATTCTAATAATATCATATTCCTATAATATATTATATAGTATCACATCTCTAATAAATATAGATACACAATATATAAATACTATATTTACACATTTACAGATCTTGATTCATAAAAAAAAATCCAACAATAATGAAACACGAAGATAAATCAATAAGATCTGCAAAAATTTTTAATAATATCATAATTCTTCTTTCAATCAAACTTGATTTTTTGAATCTTAATTCAAAAAAAGATTATCTTTCAATTCAAGATTTAAGATTTCAATTCAAAAACTTTTATCCTTCAATTTAAATTTTCTTTATCTAAATTAAATATGTTTTATTCTAAATACAATATTTTTATTATAATGTTTATGTCACGACCCAAAAGCTATTAAGGGTCGTGGTGGTGCCGGACACCGCTGTCAAGCCAGCCAATTAGATTACCGATTTAAAAATCCTTTTTTAAATACATCAAATTCCAGAATTTTTCTTCCATTTTCACAAATAAAAAGGGGTTTGCTTCAATTCAAGTTAACAATAACAGTTAAATCAAACTTTTCGAAAATCATCCCAGAACCCGGTGTCACAAGTGCATGAGCGACTACTGATAATGAAATAAAATACAATCTCTGTCCGGAATACAATGGACAGGAAATAAATAATCAAAGTACAGAAAGGAACTACATTAGCTGCAGGTCGCCTTGCAATTTGCAGGTCACCCAGTCCCTGAATCGTCCGTGCTGCTGCGCCTAGTAGGCCGCTAAAATGAAGTATACCTGTGCAATAAAATGCACAGAAGTGTAGTATGAGTACGTAATCAACGTGTACTCAGTGAGTGTCCCGCCTAATCCCGAAGGGGTAGAGACGAGATGGTCAACTTTGACACACTCCAATGGTCCAATGATCATTTATTCTTATTTCACATATTAATCCGTGGATTTATTCTTTACAGATATGGTTCTAATCAAATAGAGGAAATCAATAAACACGTAGTCTTTCATAGGAAAATTTTCTAAATTTCTCTTTAAAACATAATCCAAATATGTTTAAGGCACAAAAGGGCAACAATAACTTAATCAAGTTCAGGCAGCAACACAGGCATGCGCAAATCATACCGAGGCGACGGCCCGATCCAACAGAAATAAATGTGCACTCGTCGAGGGTCGACGGCGCGCCTATAGATGCATCTATTAATCTGCCGAGGCGTTTGGCCCGTTCCAAAATAAACACACACAGACAGGTAAACAGTCAGGAAATCAACGTGGAGCAAAATATCCAGGAATGGTCAACACTCTTTTATTAATTTTGAGAAAAATGAAGCTTAAGTCTTTAGAAAATCCAATTATTAATTTAATGTGATTTATTACCCCTCTCGCGTATCATCCATGAGACGCGGTACACATAATATACGTGCTCAGATGGCCAATTAGAATTTTATCGAGGAATGATTATCCAAATAGGCAAATTCTCTGCTTAACAATTCAAGAATGATGTTTAATCTCTTTTAAATTTGTTTACTAATCAAAGGTGGTCTAAACAATTCAAGTCATCAATGAGTTCATAATTTAATTCAAGTATAGCATGCTGATGGGTCCTAACTACCCGGACAATGGCATGATAGTAGCTACGCACAGACTCTCGTCACCTCGTGCGCGCATAGCCCCCACAAATAGGAGAACTTAATCATTCACTTCACCTACGGGGTAATTTCCCCCTCACAGAATTAGAAAGGAGACTTACCTCGCTCCGAAGACTCGAAATCGGCATTCTACATCCTTCCGAAGGCTTGAACCAACGCACAATGCACCTAAACTAGCCAATTAACGACAAACTAATGAGAATATACTCAAATACTTGTTAACGATTTATATTATACGAATTCCCAACTTTGTTTAGTGAAGTGACCAAAATGCCCTCGGGCCCACGTGCCCGAAATCCAAATTTTCGCGAAGGTACAGATTACCCATGACCTTAGAGTCTCAAATATATAATTTTATCCTAATTCCATACTCAAAATTGTGGCTAAAATCCAAGATTAAAATTTTATAGGTTTCCAACCAAAATCCCAATATTTACACAAATTTTCATGCTTAAATCCATGGTATAGTCTTGTATTTAACTTGGAAATAAATAGAAATATCTTACCTTATCATTGATGGTGAAAAACCCTCCTTGAAGCTCTCCAAAAATCGCCCCATGAAGTGAGAAAATGAGCAAAAATGACATTGAGCCCGAATAAATGAAGGCCAATGCCTTCAGTGGTTTCCGCATATACGGAAATATAACCGCCTATGCGGTTCCGCTTTTGTGGTTTCCATCCATGCCCAGGACTTCCGCTTTTGCGATGCCTTTCCCGCTTCTGCGGACCGCTTGTCGCTTCTGCGATTCCAAACGACCCCAGGCTTTCCACTTCTGCGGTCACTTCCTCCGCAGATGCGGTTCCGCTTCTGCGGAATCTGGACCGCATCTTCGATCCTCGAGCCCCAGATCAAAAACCGCTTCTGCGGTCCACCCTATCGCCTCTGCGGATCCGCTTCTATGGTCCATCTCCGCAGAAGAGGAAATACCAGATACCAGCTGCCCAGCTCTTCTACAAATCCAACTTTCGATCCGTTAACCACCCGGAATCCACCTGAGGCCCCCGAGACCCCAACGAAACATACCAACCAATTCCAAAACACATTCTGGACTTACTCGAGGCTTCAAATTACATCAAACAATGCTAAAATTAAGAATTACATCCCAAATCCAAGTTTATGAACTTTAAAATTTCTAACTTCTATTTCTGATGTTTAAACCTATCAAAACACGTCCGATTGACTTCAAATTTTGCACACACGTAATATTTGACATTACGGACCTACTCCAACTTTCAGAATTCGATTCCGACCCCGATATCAAAAAGTCAACCCCCGATCAAACTCTCCGAAAACCTTCAACTTTCTATCTTTGGCCAAATGGCTTCAAAATGGTCCACGGACCTCCGAATTCACTTCCGATTGCGCCCCCAACTTCAGAATCACTATACGGAGCTATTCACAGTCTCGGAATTCCAAACGGATGTTGATAACACCGAAATGCTCTTCAAGCCAAACTTATGAAATTTCTTCTAACTTGTTAACTTCCACATTAGGCGCCAAAACGCTCCCGGGTTATCCAAAACCCGGTCCGGGCANTCATAGTCATTACTAAGCTGTAACCTTGATCCTCACTTCAAATCCCATACCTCTCAATGCACCCGACGTGCCAATATACGATAGAACACGATTTTCATCATAACTCCGGAATCACTAATAAACTAACACTTAATCATATAAAACTTTTAATTTAACTCACTTTAGGAGAATCATAGCAACACGTAGGTAACTTCCCATAACCGTAGGATATGCAAATCTGCAAGTAGTGGTCCAAGCCACCATAACCCTTTACGGGATCTGCTTCTACACAACGAGCCTTAGAAATAGAAGGCTTCTGAATAACATCAATTGCGGTGGCTTACAAGCCTGATACGCACCGTCATAATTCATACATACAGCCTGATCACACTGAATGAACTGATTGCAGGTCCCAACATGCCAAATTCAACTATGGCTAATCAATCCTTTTCTTTCTAGTTTATCCTTGAGTACTTTGGAAATAGTACCAATTCTCTTCAACACATAACACGCTCCATCTACACTCATTCCAAGTGACTTTTAACCACGAGACCATGCTGTCTCAACCCCTACGAACCATTTCGTACTTCCCAATTGCTACATCACAAGCCAACCATCACGGGATATTTTGTGCAACTTTTCATAAGCATGCTTTTCAAGCTTGATCCTTCATTGTACCTATAAACTCGATATCATTAGGCACCACACTTTACCTCTTGAATTTACTAAGACCGTTACTGAGAGCCATCCGCTCTGACTTGGTCCCGAATATAATCGGCTACATAGATTTTGTAACATAGGAGTACCCTCTCGACGAGGCACCTAGCAGAATTACTCCCTTTAAAACCCGCCTCCATACAAGGCATAAATCTTGAATTCTTCCCCCAAGTTCGAACATGAGTCCATAAGGCCAATCATAGCACATCCTTAACAATTTCTCTGCTCAAATTACTACTTATGATATTTTTCTGTAGCTAAGATGATCCCTTCAGTATGCTATTAACCAGGAACTTCGCAAGTAGCTAACCATGAAGTCCAAATCATAGGTGGTGGGACTCTCCCACTTAGCTTGAAGCCATTATTACAATATTCTTAAGTTCATCATTATTCTTAATCTCTTGTTGACAAATACCTTGTGCAACCATCCGTCGCAAATTCTCGGAATTCTCACGTAAATTCCTACTTCTCATATTCTGGATCATCATCCACCTCCGCACTAACATTCGCTGGCCTTCTTAATATCTTACCGTAGAAACCCAATTGGATTCTCCAAATCATTAACACCATTCACACAACAATTACCCTTGCTACATATCCAGTAGAATTCTTCGCAGGAGCCTCGCCAACCACGCGACTGCTACCCTGCTCACCGGAATACCCCACCTGTCGAAATCACTCCCCGACACCTTCCAACGCTACTGCATGGGGTACCATTACTACAACATCAATAACCCATCCTGAGTTCGAGCTCACTCTCCAGCTGTAAAAGTCCATTAACCTATCATGGACTTCCATTAAATGTGCGACAACGTCCCTTCGCTTCAAAGTCGTGCTACGTCTTTCTTCACTTCAAGCAGCTCCCTTCCGTCATATACAATCTCCTGCCGCACAACAACACTATGCGTCGAGTTATTCTACCGACTTCCATTTTTCGTCGCTGAAATCCCCGCTTTAAATTAGATCTGAAAGTGCCCATAACCCAGCACCGATATTCTCAAGTCATTCCAGACTCCTTTAAGGTGCATAGTTTTATTATTACCAAGCCTCTACGCAGCTCCGCTGCTCTCCCACTTTGGGCAAACTCATCTCTTTAATCGGTCACTCGACCTTGCTGTTCATACTCGGCCTTTAGAAATTTATCTTCATAGTACTTGAATCCACAATTTGCTATTAATCCCAGGCCTCTCTGAAGGTCGTCTTTATCAAACAACCAATATTTACAATACTGATTCAGTCCGGAACCACCGCATCCTACGATATCCGATAGCTGCATTTCCAATGCCATTTCACAATATCTTGCCTCAAGGCTGATCATAAAAGATCATAACACCGATAAACTTAATACGTCCAATTAGGACAATAGCACCCCAATAGAGGAGAGAACTCCTTCACGCTTGCAATTACCATGCTTCATTACTTCCACTAGTCCACATCTGACATCCTTGGTTCGATTGACTTTCCCTTGCTGGGAATAAAATACTGAATCTCTTGATTACACACTGAGTAAACCTCCCTTAAATTCATTCACTATCTGGACACGTAGGCAAACACCCTACCATCACAACAACACTGCGGAAGAATCGCTCATGAGCATCATGGCAACATGTGCCTGGCCTCAAGGCTCTTAGAAGTTCTGCTACTGAGCTGAACTGTAGAATACCCTTCCATAATGCGACTATAATAGTCCAAT
>MU713446.1:209167-225073 GCA_026770625.1 Nicotiana glauca | reverse complement strand
CTTTAAATTTTTAATATCTTACGTCTTATTTTTACTTTGGGGAAAACTATTCTTGCATCTCTTCAGTTTCATATTCATAATATTAAAGTCCTATATTTTATATTATATATTTTTTTATCAACTCCTTTTAAAAGTATAGCGTTGAACATGAATATTTTTTCATAATATGTTTAAATTCTAGAAAAAAGTCAATAGCCCTTTTTTTTTATTGTGCATAAAAAATTTATACACCTATACCGAGTTACTTGAACAAAAAGTCTCCATATCCTTTTCTATTCTATTTACTCGTTAGTTAAAAATAAAATAAAGAATATAGTATTACTCTATTGTATTCCTTTATTTATGTTATTCGTGATATGAGCATGAATATATATAATAAGTTTTATTATCTTCTACTTCCATAAGCCAATTTGTATATTGTTGTACTTATTTTTGTTTATTGTGTAAGAAGCTATACGCGATTATTAGAATACATAGAAATTTATTTTTCATATTATATTAGCTGGCATGAAGGACACATGCACAGCTATGGACGAAAGGGTGGACTCATTTCGCGTTACCAACCCCATGGAAACTCTGAATACATTCCTATACCATTTGTACAGACACACTTTTTAGGTGCTAAAAATTCAAAGTGGAAGGAAAAATAGCTCAGATTGTACGATAAGGTCTCTAAACAATCACTTAGTGAAAAAGGAAGTGATTGAGCGATAACAACCAGGAACTGATAAAAGATACATATTTTATTGTCCATAAAACTTGGTAAATATAAAAAGATAACATATGATGCATTCTGATATAGAATCTAGATGCATGGTTATGGATGTCAAAAGAAAGCTCTTCGGAGAAAAGAAAAAGTATATTAATGGATGCTATTTTGCAATAGTGATTTTTTTAAAAAAATATGTTGGAAATAATTTTGGAAATATTTTTTATTGATTAAGGAAAAAAATAGTTTGAATAGACCGCTTATGTCAGTTAACTCGTGTCTTCTAGAATGAACTTGAGAATATATAACTTTCCAATTTCTTTTAGTTAACTCTTAAATATCCAAAGGTTATAGGTTCTTATTGAAACTAAAAAGAAAGCAAAATTAAAGTAATAAAATTATAAAACTGGAAGAAATATTAAGTTGCATGTAGTAATCGAGATGCATGATTGAGAACTTCCATGGGTTAGAATTTATTCTTTCTTGAGTAATTGGCTAAATAAGATCAACAATTATTATTCTCTAGAATTATTTTTTTATAGACTTTTATTTTTGTAACTCAAACATAATTTTTACTATAACAAGCATACAATGCATTGAGATAGGTTACACACGCAAAGCGCGTACTCTAAGACTAGCATTGATCAATTTGGTATCATACAATTTAGCATTTTCTCAGAATAGTTATTATTACCATTAAAATCTGAATTATTTTCTTTACTTATATACAAATTTTATTAATTGATGCAGATTACATGTGCAACGCACGTACACTAAAACTAGTATTATTATAAAAGAATGAATATAATTTCGGTTTACAAAAATAACATTATAATATTAAGCATAATAACTCACAATAAAAGGACATAATCGGAATTCTTGATATTGTAATTCTATTAACTCTAGGATATAATACTACAAGTTAAGAATCATGCATGATTACTATTAGGAGTCTTATTAGTATAATTAATTTAGAGTATAGAAATATAATACTAGGGTACGGATTTGCTCCAATAACTAAGGCTCTAGTAATTTTCAATGCATATATAGATGGCAGCTATGTTGCTTGATTGCAACTTCTTTTTCTCTAACCATCTAAATCATTTTTCTCATTCGAGAGAAAGAAAAAAATATTGAACCCGACACAAAGTAATGAAAAGCTCATGATACATATTTTTTAACTTCAGCATTGGAATCAGATTCACTAACAAAATCTCCAATCTGTTACTAATGGTTTTCAAGATGGTAAACAAATAAACAAGCTTCATGGGAAACGAAAACTGAACGACAATTTTAATTATGAGTGTTATAGCAAAGAAGAAAAAGATTTTGTGTGAGTCTCTCTATCTTCTCTGTAGTATACAATATAAATCTTTTTCTCTACAATATTTGCTCACTAGCAATACGATCAAATTGAGGAGGTTCTTCTTAAGAAAATATGGGGTTTCTCATCCTTGGGCTTCGACAACCTCCATGTGTGCTGTCGTGGAACTGGAGATGAGAAGGATTGGGTATAGTTCAACTAAATTATTTATTGAAAAAAGTAAAACGAATTCCTATTTCAAGCTAGATACGGAAATGGGAGCCTACAAGTTTGTTGGATGAGCATATGGTGGTGTTCTTGTATCTTCATTCTTTATTTGGAACATGTCAGTACTACATGTTAGCATGTGAACTTAATACCTTTAGGAACACGTTAGCTTTCCTACTAGAATAATTACTTCCGGGATAAAGTATTTGTAGTCATGTAATTCTATTACTTTTGGGATATATTTATTAAAAAAAATAATTATTAATTTAATTTGAAAACGTATTATAATATTCTATTACTAATTTAATTTGAGAATGTATTATATTGTCCAATTTTATTTAGAAAAAAGAGAGTTTATATAAAGGCACGAATACAATATTGATAGACCAAAATAGTCCTAAAATATTAAATAGAGAAACTTATAGAAAAAGAATTAAAATAACATTTTTTGGGACTATGGTATTGGCAGCAATAATAACAAAAAGATTTTATATAGATTTTCAAATAACTGAAATAACCATCATAAATATATCAAAGCTGAAAAACACTGCTAAATTATAAGAAAAGTAAAATTGATAATATGGATGAATCTCTTAGGGCCCTGGAGATATACTGAATACCAGTGAACCATTTGGTAAAATATTAATAGCTTGGAAGGTGATTTCTGTCAAGTACTATATATCAATAGTTACAAAATCGATGAAAGCAACAAGGACCGTAAAAACTAGCTTGGCAAAATTATACTTATGGACTCAAATTAAAATGAATCAACTGACAAAAAATATAAAGTAAGAACAAGTCCAATATTCAGTAACTTTTTGCTTCGCGTCAGAAATAAAAAAGAGCATCTAATAAAAGATGGTTTGGTTCTTTCATAACACTTGGTTATCAATACCAATTGTAATAATAGTGCATTTAATAATGAAAATATTTCTATCAATAGATTAAAATGTCATTTATTCAAATTGCATGATAAAAATTAAAAAGCTATCTTAGCTAGCAGAAATGAATATATTGATCAATTAAACAAAAGATTGATTGAAAAATTTTATGGTAAAAATAAGATATTTTTCAGTTTTTGACTCAGCAGAATATGATACAAACAATTAATACAACGAAGAATACTTAAATACTTTAATACCAAGTGGTCTTCTACCACACATATTTGTTATCAAGTTTTTTTTCTTATGTATGTCAGTGTCACTGTATATGTAATACATTAAGTTAAAATTGATCTTCCATTTCATATAAATTGATTTTGAAGAAAACTATGCTCGTCATGCTACTGAAAATCTTAGATCCACTAAATAGCTTATTGTGACGACCCAGCCCGTCGTCACGTGAGTTACCATGCCGTTTCCCCCATTTTCTGCTCCCTTATGTGTTATTATACGAGTCTTGGGTGAATGAGTTGATTTGGATTGATTCTGGATGGAAATGAGACACTTAGTCTCTTAAAGGAAGGCTTGTTTTGGAAAAGTCAACCTGATGTTGATTATTGAGTTAGAGGACTCGGATGTAATTTTCGGTGATTCGGTTAGCTTCGGTGGATAATTTTTGACTTAGGAGTGCGATCAGAATTGATTTTGGAGGTACGGTGTAGAATTAGGCTCGAATTGGCGAAGTTAGTATTTTGGCAAATTCCGGTCGGTAGGTGAGATTTTGATTTGGAGGTCAGAATGGAATTCTGAGAGTTGCAGTAGTTTCGTTAGGTGATTTTGGATGTGTGTGCAAATTTTTAGGTCATTCGGAGGTGTTTTGGTTGGGTTTTTGATCGAATGCGTAATTCGGAGGTTCTTAAGAAACTTAGGCTTGAATCCGATGTGATTTAACGGTTTTAGCTTTGTTTGATGTGTTTTGATGATTGGAACAAGTTTGAATGATATTTTAGGATGTGTTGGTGCTTTTGGTTGATGTCCCGGGGGCCTCGGGATAATTTCGGATGGTCAATCGGACCAAGTTTGGCTCTTAAAAGTTGCAGGTTTTCAGCATTTATTGCAGAGGGAATTTGGTCTTCGCGATCGCAACCTTTGAGTCGCGCTCGCATCGCACTGGAAGGTGAAGCTTCGCGTTCGCGTGGTATATCCCGCATTCGCATAAGAGGATTCTGGGGCCAGCATGTTTTTATTCTACGTGTTCGCATCATATGAGTCGCGTTCGCATAGGTTTGGAAAGTGAATCATCGCATCGCGGAGCCCCTGTCGCGTTCACATAGAACATTTTTGAAGCCCTGGGAATTTGTTCATCCCGATCGCGATCCTAGGGCCGCGATCGCATAGAAGAAAATTATAGTTGGGCAAAAGGGTTTTAAAAATATTTCATCTGCGAGCCTAGGTCATTTTTCCACCATTTTTGAGTATTTTGAGAGCTCTTTGGGACAAATTGAAGAGGGATTCAAGGAGGATTTATTGGAGGTGAGTCCTATGGCCTAGAAACATCATTTTATTGAAGAATCAACCTTTAAATTCATGGAAATTTGAGTAAAATTAGAAAAACTAGGGCTTATTTTTTGAAATGAAAATTTGGGATTTGAGGGGGCATTTGAGCTCGGATTTTGGTAAATTTGATATATATAGACTCGTGGAGAGATGAGGAATCCGGTGATGTGAATTTTGTAATTTTTCAAGAAGTGGGCGCGGGGCTCGGGTTTTGCCAATTTCGTGATTTTTGATATTTTTTCGAGTCTTTTCGATTGGGTTATGTTTCCTTAGCTTATTGTGACGTATTCCTTGTGGTTTTGGTCAGATTCGACGCATGAGGAGGTCGATTCGAGAGGAAAAGGCATATCGAGCTAGACTTTTGGCCGGCTAGAGGTGAGTAATGATTGTAAATGATATCCTGAGGGTTTGAAACCCCGGATTTGCACACCGTGGTGCTATATTGAGGTGACTTGCACGCCAGATAGCGAGCGTGGGGTAGAGCACCGTTGGGGATTGTGACTTGGTCCGTCCCGGTAGTTGATTTTACCGCATATTTGACTGAAACTTATTTGATATTATCATGATTTGGGCTGATTTTCATATTTGGGCTTCGTGCCAATTATTTGAACCTCTTCAGGGATTTTTATCACTCTTTCCTCACTATTTGATATACTACTTGAACTCAGTCCTGTTGATTATATTGTTCTTGCAAACTCAACCGTTTTAATTGATTTTTTAGACTTTACTGATATTTCACTGTTGTCTTGGCTGAGAACTATTATTTTATTGATGCTCGAGGGGCTTATGATATTTTCTGGACTGAGTGAGGCTTTCAGGCCTTGAGCGTGAGGTGAGGAGGCTTTCAGGCCTCGAGTGATTTGTGAGGAGGCTTTCAGGCCTCGAGTGATATGTGAGGAGGCTTTCAGGCCTCGAGCGCAATGTGAGAAGGCTTTCAGGCCTTATGTTGATATGTACAGGCTTTCAGACCTTATGATGACATAGCGCTTGGGCTGTAGGAGCCCTTCCGGAGTCTGCACCCCTCACAGTGAGCGCGGGTACCCATGTGATTTGAGAGTGAGCCCGAGGGGCTGATGTTGTATTGTGTGACTGATACTGAGCCCGCGAGACTGATGCTGTACTGCGAGTTGATATTGCGCCCGAGGGGCAGGTTCCTGGTTATTGCTTACTGGTTGAGAACATCTGTCGTTAACTATTTTAAAAGAGAATTTTCGATACTTTTACTGGTTCACAGCTTAACTGATTTTACTGCTTGAGATAGCGTTATTTGTGCCTTCATGGGATTTTTATGCTCTCAATCATTTTTTAGTTTTATTACTCACTGGGTCGGAGTACTCACATTACTTCCTGCACAATGCGTGTGGATATAAGCATAGCAGAGTTCGTTCATGAGCGCTGATTCCTTCTAGACTAGGCGGACGAGGAGTGACGAGGTAGCTGTCGACGTCCACAGCTCCGTTTTCTCCCTTATCTTCTGTATTTACATTATCTTCAGACTTTGTTCCTAGTTCCAGATTTTATGGAATTCTAGTAAACTCTGTAGTAACTCGTGACTTGTGACACCCCGATTTCGGGCCGTGTCGGGATGGTTCCCTGTTTATTTCCTTTCTTCTGCTCTTATGGTGATTTTATTAATATTTTAGACCTATTCATGCTAATTAAACAATAAAGAGGCATTGATGTTCTGTTGGCTGGCCTTGTCTTCACGAGAGGCGCCATCACGATCGGGTTTGAGAATTGAATCGTGCCATATTTAATAGCACATAGATTGTATATAGAAGTTTTGACAATAATGTCATACATGCAAAAATTATGATACTGGTCAATGTATTTCTAAGTATTTTTTTTTTATCTCGGAATTCAACTTTCGTCTTCCGAAACTAGAGAATATCCTTTTAAATTAGTGTGAAAATAATTTTCGGTATGTTTATATTTTACAATTAAATAAATAAAGCACACAGACAAACATCCTAAAAATTGGACTGTATTTATCGCAATATGTTTTTTTGTACGAACAAAGAAATATCAATCGACAACAAGAATTCTGGTTATGGCAAAACAACCAAAGCATTGGAAAGAAACATACAAAAAAATATCATCTGTAAAGAAATGTTCGGTAAGATACCATCAAATTAAATACTTTTAAACTATAATACATAATTATCTATCTAACACGACTAAATTGATCATTTTTTATGTTCTGATGATGTCCTTTCATTTTAAATTCACGTATTATGCTAATGCAATGATATTTTTCAGCTTTCAAATGATTTAAATGGTTAAACCGTCGTATGTCATTATTAACGTGCAACGCACGTTCATAAATATTAGTTAAGTTATATACACTGATACGTACTTTGATAGGTAAAGAAAAAAATAGATTATTAGTTAATTTTATTGTGGATAACAGCTTTACATCGAAAAACTAATTAAATGATTTTCAACCTTCCCGTCGAAATAGTCGGGTTTTTTTGTAGTCTAAGTGAGAACATATAGAAGTTGCGACAGCTACAAAATTCTACAAGGACATCATAAAATCAATATGTCATTTGAATCATAGGAATATACACAATATTTCTATACGACTACATTGAATAATTATTAAATAGGGTGGACAAATTATACCACATCCTCTTGTAAAGTTCTAGCTTTTCGTGACTGAGAAAAGACGTCGGTATCTATTTGTGATGACCCAAAAGATCATCTTCTGTATTAGAACCTGATTCCATATTTTGAGTCCTTAAAAATCTTATTTTATCTCTCCTCGATTTGTATGTGCAGTACGGGCGTATTTCTGGAAAGCCTTTATGTGGAAAATTGATGAAATAATAATTTTTAGCCTAAAAAATTAATTTTTGTTGACTTCAGTCAACGTTTTGGGTAAATAGACCAGGACCTGTGTTTAGACGGTTTCGGTGGATCCGTAGTAAAATATGGGACCTGGGCGTATACCCGGAATCAGATTCGGAGGTCCCTAGCTCGAGTAATAAATTTTTATTAAAAATTATTAAACTGAAAATCTAAGGATTTAAAAAAATTGGTTAATGTTTGATCTTGTTGGGTATCGGCCCTATTTTGGTTTCGGAGCCCGGTTCAGGTTTAATATGATATTTAAGTCATGTCTGTAAAATTTGGTGAAAAACGAATTTTATTTGACGTGATTCGGCCATCCGGTTGAGAAAAGAGGAATTTCAAGTGTTCTTAAGAATTTCATGTGTTTTGGTGTTAAATCCGTAGTTTTAAATGTTGTTTTGGCGAATTGACCACACGAACAAGTTCGTATGATGTTTTAAAACTTGCATGCATGTTTGATTTGGAGCTCCGAGGGCTCGGGTGTATTTCGGATAGGCTACGGAGTGATTTAGACTTAAGGAATTTTTCTGGTATGCTTCAGGTCTGCAGACTATGTATTTGTGAAGTCTGGCTCGCAAATGTGAGCATCGCGTTTGCGAAGAAGTATCACATTTGCAATCTGAAGGGCTGGAAGGGGACCTTCGCAATTGCGAACCTCAGGATTGCAATTGCGATAAGAACAGCCGCATTTGCGAATAATTGTTCGCATTTGCGATAGCAGGTCCTGAACATTCCTCGCATCTGCGAAAGGATGTTCGCATTTGCGAACCCCTGATCGAAAATGCGATATCTGCAACTATTCAAAAATAATTTTAGACGGGATTTTTCACTCATTCTCCCATTTTTCAAAACCTAAATTTCAAGAGGCAATTTTCCAAAGGCTATTTCTTCCCCAAATCATAGGTAAATGATTCTTAACTCATTCTTTTAATCTTTTCATTATTTTTACAAGATTTCATCCTAGAATCTAGGGTTTCATAGTAGAATTGGGGATTTTTGGGTAGAACTTAGGAATTTTAAAATTCGGGGATTTAGACCTCATATTGAGGTCGGATTCCAAAATCAATTGTATATCCGGGCTCTGGGATGAATGGGTAAATAGGTTTTGGTCCAAATTTCGGGTTTGACCAAGCAGGTCCGGGATCGGTTTTTGACTTTTATGGAAAAAATGTTGGGAAACCTATAATTATGCATTGGAATTGATTTCTTTAGCGGTAATTGATACTACAAGAAAAAGCCTTATTTACGACCAACTTTTAGGGACGAGTAAATAATCTCGTCGCTAATAATATATGTATTGGGACGAGATTATATTACGGTCCTTAATGCTTTATTTTTTTTGCGAAGGTAATAAATCTGGTCCCTAAAAAAATAGTAGCTAGTCCCAAATTATAATTGAGAGGCAAAAGTGTGAGAGAGTCCCGCCAAATCTTATACTAAAATATTAAAAAATTATTTTTTTCTAAATATTAGGCGCCAAAACTAAAAAGTAAAAGGTTTTAACAAAATTAAACCAAAACAGAGTCCTGCTATTCTCAAAACAAAACAGAGTCCCGCTAGAATCCTCTGCCCTAATCTCCCGTCAAGCAAGCGTTAGAGCTGATCTCACTCGTCTGGTCGTGTGCAAGCGAAATCGATCAACTGATCTGATCATCTGCCCTAGTTTCCATCTCCTCCTTTGAGAATCCAAGGTATGCCTCCTCTTTCAAGATATTGGAATTTTGATATACCATTTTGAACTTGTTGTGGCTAGATCTATGCCCTCCTAGTGCGTGATGAGTTGCAAAGCTTTTTTCGCAAGTGTTACACTTGTATTTTTCAGGCGGCGTAGCAATAGGTGAAATTTGGTCATTGACTGTTGTAACTGGAATAACAACATCTTGTACTGAACCCAAAAACCTCAATATCACCTTCTTTCTTCTCTTCTTGTTCTCGTTGATCATCATCGATTGGGAAATATGATAGGCTAATTCCTCATGAACTTCAGTTTTAGACGTAAAAGAATTGTTGTTCGTTATTTCCATTTCTTCTTGAATGCTCTTTTTCTTTTTCTTCTTCTTCTTCTTCTTCTTCTTCTTCTTCTTCTTCTTCTTTCTTCTTCTTCTTCTTCTACCATGAATTGGCTAGATTGAAGCTTAATTGGAAAGTGTCTGAAAGCATTTGGCTTATTGTGTTTAAATATGTTGTTTTAATCTGTACTTATCTGTTGGGTTTTGAATTGACTACTTGCGTTAAATTTCATCGTCGAGTGATTAGCATGATTCACCGATATTTATCGTGTTCAAGCTTAGAGTTCATGTGCCTGGTTAGTCTAAAAGGAAGAAAACCATTGGTATCTGGCATACTCTAACTGAATTCTAGGTTTTGCAAAACTAATTATTCCAAGGTATGCCTCCTTTGAGAATCTTCTCGTTTTGAAAGCTAATTATTCCATGAATGGATTAGTTTTATGTATTCAGCGAGGATATTAGGGCTACTATAATTTTTACTGTTGGTTGCTCAAGTTTGTTGTTTGGGATTTTTTCTATAAGCTGATTAAAAAATAGAAAGTTTGCTCAAGTTTGTTGTTTGGGATTTCTTCTATAAGGTGATTAAAAAACTGAAAGTTTGCTCAAGTTTGTTGCTTGGGGCTTCCCTAGTTTTATGTATAAACTGATTATCCTTGCTATCACCATGTAAGTTTATACTACTTACATTGTGAATATTTTTGTGCAATTCACATTTTTCTGAGTTTCGTTATTCTGATATTGTGTCATCTAGCAAATAAAAATTTCTTTGAGCTGAAAATAGAGGAGCCGAGTCGACTAGAAAGTGAGACCTTAGAGTTGAATAGGTTATGTTCATCTGATCATAACAAGTAGTGTGCATCGTAGTATTTTTCTTATCTTTTATCTTTATTTAATTTTATTTTTATTTACTCTCCAAGGTTATGGCACCTAGTAAGCAATGGATGAAACTTGTTGATAATCAGCTCGATGAAGCCTACTTAATCGGAGTGCAAAAGTTTTTGGATTATGCTTTTCAGAAAATAGGAGAAGAATATGAAATACGTTGTCCGTGTGTCAAATGTTCTAATACAACTTTAGGAACTCGTAAGATAGTTGAAACACATTTGAAAGTATATGGAATAATTCAAAATTATACTTTTTGGTATCATCACGGGGAAAAGTTAGGTGAGCCACTGTCAGAATCAGAAGATGAAGACGGTAATGAACTAGAATAATATGAAAGTGAAGATGAAGTACAAGAATTATTGAGAGATCTATATCCTAATATTGATGGAAGAACCGTACACACTGATTGTGATGATTTAATTGAAGAGGAACCAAATATTGAAGCAAAAAGATTTTACAGGCTATTGAAGGATTTCGAGCAGCCACTGTACCAAAATTCAAAAGCTTCAAAGCTTTCCTCTTTGATTAAATTGCTTCACATCAAAAGTATGGGTCGTTGGAGTAATGAGTCATTTATAATATTGTTGAAAATTTTAAAAGAGGAGTTGTTACCTGATGGTGCCAATTTTCCAAAATCGTATTATGAGGCAAATAAGATAATTCAAGACCTTGGCCTTTCCTACAACAAGATTGATGCTTGTACTAATGATTGCACGTTATACTGGAAGGAGGATAGCTTACTTGATTCTTGCAAAGTTTGTGGTGCGTCTAGATGGAAAATAGATAGACATAGCAGGGAAACAAGGAATAAAAAAGGTAAGAAGATATCATCAAAATCTTTACGCTATTTTCCATTAAAGCGTAGGCTTCATAGGTTGTTTATTTCTACAAAGACATCTACTTTTATGACATGGCATAAAGATGAAAGAGTTTATGATGGAATAATGATGCACCCAGCTGATTCAATGGCGTGGAAGTCATTTGATGAACTTCATCCTTCATTTGCGACAGAGCCTCGTAATGTCCGACTTGGACTTGCTAGTGATGGATTTCAGCCATTTCGGAATTCAAAAACCTCATATAGCATTTGGCCTGTGATTCTCATTCCTTATAATTTACCACCTTGGTTGTGTATGAAACAAGAAAATTTTATTTTGTCAATGCTTATTCCTGGTCCAGATAGTCCAAGAGATGCAATTGATATATATCTTCAACCTTTAATAGAAGAATTGAAGGAGTTGTTGGAAGTTGGCATTGAGACTTTTGATGCATCATCTAAACAGAATTTTAAGTTGCATGCTTCTTTGTTATGAACCATCAATGACTTTACAGCCTATGGAAATTTATCTGGATGGAGTACAAAAGGAAAATTGGCATGCCCATGTTACAATAAAGATACCTCCTCAATTCGATTGGCTAATAGTAAGAAGCAATGCTTTATGGGTCATCGGCGCTACCTTCCACTTAGCCACATGTGGAGGAATGACAAGGATTCATTTGATGGTACAAAAGAGAAAAGGCTTCCACCAAAAATGCAGTTTGGTATTGAGATACTTAATCAAGTGCAAGATCTTGAAGGAATACAATTAACAAAGGATCCAAAGAAAAAGAAGAAGATATCACATGAGAATCGAAAGGATAATTGGAACAAGAAAAGTATTTTTTTTTTTTGAACTTCCATATTGGAAGTCTCTCTTGTTGCGACATAATTTGGATGTTATGCATATTGAAAAAAATATATGTGATAATATTATGAGAACAGTCATTAATGTCAAAGGAAAGACCAAGGATACAATTAAAAGTAGATTAGACTTGCAAGACATGAATATTAGGCCAGAATTGCACCCCATCCAAAGAGGGGAGAAAGTTGAAGTTCCAACCGCATGCTACACATTGCCTCCTGAAAGTAAGCGCAAATTATGCCAATTCCTAAAAGATTTAAAGGTTCCTGATGGGTTTTCATCTAATATTTCTCAATGTGTGAACCTGAAAGATCACAAGATATCTGGGTTGAAAAATCATGATTGCAGTGTTTGCTGCAACTCTAATTTCTATCCCAGTGTTAGCTCCATATGAGGAGCCATCCGATTGCATCTTCAGTTTACTATAGGCAATAGTGTTGTAAGCTGTATATAATAGGTCGTTAACTTGTGCAGTTAGTATTTAGTTTCCCTTTCCTTTTGAACTATTCCAGTACAGATGGATCAACTGATAAGTTCCTAGATCAGATATCATGTTCCTCTAGTTATTCCTATCTATATGAACTGCATATCCCTTCTATAGAGTTGTATATATGTATATATGTGTACACCAACCAATCATCAATGTATCAGGCAAGTCATCTTATTGTCTTCTTCTAAAGCCTCATATGACCCTTTATTGTTAATCCCGTTAACCTATATCATATGTTGTAGCAGACCATACTCTATACACGTTTAGTATACACATATGGAAATATTACTGTTGTAAGCAGTCTATAATTGGTCGTTAACTTGTGCAGTTAGTATTTAGTTTCCCTTTCTTTTTGAACTATTCCAGTACAGATGGATCAACTGATAAGGTCCTAGATCAGATATCATGCTCCTCTGGTTATTCCTATCTATATGAACTGCATAACCCTTCTATAGAGTTGTATATATGTATATATGTGTACGCCAACCAATTATCAATGTATCAGGCAAGTCATCTCATTGTCTTCTTCTAAAGCCTCATATGACCCTTTATTGCTAATCCTGTTAACCTGAATCATATGTTGTAGCAGACCATATTGTATATATGTTTAGTATACACATATGGCAATATTACTGTTGTAAGCTGTCTATAATAAGTCGTTAACTTGTGCAGTTAGTATTTAGTTTCCCCTTTTTTTTGAACTATTCCAGTACGGATGGATCAACTGATAAGGTCCTAGATCAGATATCATTAGCTTTGCTCCTGTAGTTTATTCCTTTCCATTCGAGCAACTTGGTGACCTCAATACCTATATATGTGAAGTGTGTATTGAGGTATTCATATGGATGTATAGTGTACTGACCAACTGGAACCTGAGGGAAGCAATGCCTAGTATGCTCTCATCCTTCATGCTTGTGCTTATCTGTATAATTTTTGGAGAATGTTAACTGATTCAATTGTTAATTGCTGTAGAGTTTGAAATAACAGTTGAAATTATATTATATGTTAATTATTGTATAACTGCGGGAGATTTGCTCCTATCACATGATTATGAGTAGTTACTAAAACTTGACTAGATTCATTAACTGAGAGAGTACTTTGCTGCTCAACAATCACATGTCCCGCTTACAACAACATTGCCCGTTTCAACTGAATGACCTCTAATTTTGTCTGCTGACCAAGTTAATAACAATATACGCCACCTCCTTACTCTTTTTTCTTACACTGCTTCCACGCTTGCATGCCCTTCTTTATGCTTTTTTTTAGCAATCCATTAGGCATTGCCCAGGGCTAGATTTTTATCTATAGAAAAAATAAAATAACAAGTACATATTGTCAGTTGGTCTTGCAAAATGTAAATGATAAAATATGACTATTACATTTTACCTATTACCATTATTGAGCAAGGTACTCAACTTTGGTATCACATATGAACTAATATGCTCATTGACTATAAAATCTAGCAGACACAGCTTTTCCATGATAATTGTGTCTTATTGCACCTATAGCCTCTTAGTCTTGTAGCCAATGTCCTGATTTTGCTCATGCAACCTCCTTGTAATTGAATTTTTCCTTCTGCCCAACTTTCCTTTTTGAGCTCCATTATACTGAACTATGTTGTAAGTCGAGCAACATCTGAAGATATCCATGCCCAAGTGTGATGTTTGTGCATTCTATTCCTTGTATTATCTCATGTTGTCCAGTATAGACCTCTACAAATACACTGAGATCCCAGTTGTTAGACCACTGCAGCACTGAATTTAAGTAGGCTACAGTTCTGCACTGAATTGGAATAATTCCCTTGCCCTACTCCTTGACTTATTCAATCCCTTTCTTCTACCTATTGTTACTTCTACAGCTTGACTCCCTGTAAACCATAGCTCCATCATCCAATCTCCTAACTCCCCTAACTGAACTTGTGTATTCTTTTTGCTTCTCCACACTACTCTAATCATTTTCCCATATTGCCCACTTATTTTTCGGGGCATCCTTTCTCCTATATTCCTACTTGTAATCATCATTTTGCTTTCATACCATTCCACCCTTATGTGCATCCTCCCACTCCTGTACATTGCTACTGACAGTGCCCATTTCTATTAGACATTCTGAGCATTTTTTTTCTTTTTTTCTGCTTGCTTTTTGAGATTCCCAGTTGCTGCACTACTACATAAATGCAGATTTCTATTGAGCTGCAAATATGATTTCTTGCCAATGTATGCCAGTAGTCTAATAATCTCTATGTGTAGCCTTTGGTGTGGTGCTCCCTTTGAACATGAGATGTTGTCCTCCATCTGATAATTTCCATGCATTGCATTTGCTAGTCTGCCTGATAATGAAGAACCAAGCATCAGAAGATTTGACCTTGCTTCAAAGTCTTTGCCCAACCTTAACTTCCCTCCTGTGGATTGAATGCAATGCATTAATACCACCACATGGATTTTCATTAAGGTACAGGCAAAAGACCTACCATAAGTACCTGCAAAACAGACCATGAATATCCTCATACTGCTCATTTTCTTCAAGTTCTTTTTTTTTGTTTTTTTCTTTTTATTTTTTTATTTATTAATTTCAAGTTAGTTTTTAAATTTAGAATTTCTTTTGGTGCGTGTTATTACTGATGGACAAATTAAATCCATCCCAAAGCTTCTCTAATTAATTTTTTTAATATTGTTGTAGCCTTGTTGATGTTGTTTGATAACACCTTGTGAATTTAGATTGCTTTTGGGGTAAGCGATTTAACTATTGCTCATATAAAATTATATATGATATTTTACCAATAGTTATTTATTATTTTTTAAACTTTTGTACTTTCAGGTTTTGAAGATTGAAGCTACAAGTCAAGATGCAAGTTTAGAAGATGCACAAGCTATTATTATTTTGCTAAAAATGTTATGCAAAACTTGATATCATAGTCTACCTACGGATGTTAGCTACGTTTTTTTTGTTGACGTGTTGAGAAAACATAGAAAGTAACATCATCATGGGATACGAACTTGATATATTATCTTTTTATATCTGAATTTTTCAATACCAATTTGATATTTATTGATAAAAATTACTTTTGTTGCATTGAGCTTTTAGGACTACTCATGGTTATTAATAGACCATGAATATTTTGCTAAATTAAAAAATTATTTTAAATAGGGACGTCGTCTCTAAAAATAATCTAGGACCAATTAAATATTGGTCGCGAAAATGATTTAACGACCATATATTTTGTCGGTCTCTAATAGATAATTTAGGACCAGTTGGCGTTGGTCGCTAAAAAGATTTAACGAAGGGAATATATATATATATATATATATATAT
>MU713446.1:172644-208658 GCA_026770625.1 Nicotiana glauca | reverse complement strand
GTTGAGAAAACATAGAAAGTAACATCATCATGGTATATGAACTTGATATATTATCTTTTTATATCTGGATTTTTCAATACCAATTTGATATTTGTTGATAAAAATTATTTTTTGTTGCATTGAGCTTTTAGGACTACTCATGGTTATTAATAGCCCATGAATATTTCGCTAATTACAAAATTATTTTAAATAGGGACGTCGTCTCTAAAAATAACGTAGGACTAGTTAAAGGTTGGTCGCAAAAATGGTTTAACGACCAGATGTTTGGTTGGTCTCTAATAGATAATTTAGGACCAGTTGGCGTTGGTCTTTAAAAAGATTTAACGAAGGGAATATATATATATATATATATATATATATATATATATATATATATATATATATATATATATATATATATATATATATATATTAGGGACGAGAAATGTAGTCTCTAAATGTTATTCGAGACTAGGTGTTCTGTCCGTTTCTAAAAGGAAATTTAGGACCAGATACAGTTGGTCGCTAAAGAGATTTAGCGACGGGAATAACTTTTTTTTTCATCGCCTACTAGGGATGAGAAATGTGGTCTTTAAAAGAATTTATGACCGGTTTTCTTGTCTGTTGCTAAAGTGATTTAACGACCAGGTGTTAAGACCCGTCGTTATTGACATTTAGCGACGGAGGCTATTACGACGGGTTACGACCAGCCTTTTTCCTTCGTAATTAACCTTTTTAGGACTAAATTTTTACTTTTAGGGACCAGATTTTCCTTCCTTAAAGGCCGTTTTTCTTGTAGTGTGATGTCATTATGTTAATTATGACAAGATACGAGCAGATTGGAGGTACAATCTGGAGAAAGAGTGGTAATTGAGCTTTGAATTGGTTGTTGGATTGAGGTATGTGTTGTGTCTATCTTCGACTTGAGGGGTTAGGAATCCCCACCTTATTTGCTGTGTGAAAACCCATGTGTGTGGCATATAGGTGAGGTGACGCGTACCTATGGGCCGCCAAATTATCTTTTTCGCATGTTCCTTTCCCCCGTCCCCAATATATTATTTTTATGTCTTAACTGCTACATGCTTATTGGTGCTTCTATGTTTAATTTCTTCTTGTTAGATGTTGTTTTCTTTATTGAAGGTATCAATTATTTCGTAGTTCATTGTATCATATTAATGGTTCAAGTTGGTTTATCAGTGCTTCATGGTACATTTTCGTTGGTCTCGCTGTGTATTATTAATTAATGATGTTTCATAATTGTATAAAATCTGTTTGCTTTGGTTTGAGGCATAAATATTGTGGAGGGTTTTGAACTAAATTGTGAAACATTTGTACTTATTGTGTGATTGGTATTGATATGGTGGGATCGGGTTGCACGCTGCAACAGGAGGAATAAGGGTGAAATGTGATTGTCTGGTAGGATCGGGTTGCGCGCCGCAACAAGAGTAAGAGGGTGGTCATGTGGGATCGGGTTGCACGTCGCAACAGGAGGGATAAGGGCGATATATTAAGGAGCAATAATGGTGGACTGATGGGATCGAGTTGGACGCCGCAATGTGTCACGACCCCAATCCCGGTCGTGATGGCGCCCAATACAACTGTTAGGCAAGCCCGACCATTTACACTCTCAACCCGAGTATGAAGCTCAAAACCAGTTATTTGAATATCATTAATCAACAATAACGCTAAAAGTTTTAATTGATAGATAGAAACCAAACTGAATATCAAGATAACACTGAATACACTCCCAAAGATCTGGGGGTCATGAGTCTAGAGCCTCTAACAACACAGTGTAAAAAGACTCCAATAATACATAGTTTCAAAAGCTGCATAAAGATAATAAAAAAAGGGATAGGGGAGAAGTCGGGTCCTGCGGACGTCAGGCAGCTACCTCGACAACTCCGAACAAACTTTGAAATCAGAAAAAGCTCAACTAAACTCTCGGGGTTCCTGAATCGGCACACGTGGTGCAGGGAGTAAAGTGAGTACTTCCAACTCAGTGGTAATAGACATATATAATTACTGAAAGTAAGAAATCCCAAAATACCACAATATAAAACTGAAACTAACCACTTAGCACATTAAACGATGAAACAACAATAATCAACGATAGATAGACAAATAGATATCAATGCATGAATGCAATGCAATGCACATGACCGCTGAGGCGTACAGCCCGATCCATTGGGTACCCGCGCTCACTGTGGGGGTTCAGACTCAGAAGGGGCTACTACAGCCCAAGCGCAATGACATAGTAGCATTCGATGTGGCGTGCAGCCCGATCCACAATCAGTCCAGTTATATATGCATGCAAGCCACACAGGCACAATCAAGTTTACCATTTTCGGTTCCATTTAACAGGTATTATAGTTTAAGTGAATTAAAACCTTAGAAGATTGCTAATCATTTCTAGAAAAAACTTAACTCAGGACTGATATCATGGAAACATGCTCAATTTCATGGCAATAGTGATAATAATCCCTAAGGGATCCAAATAGTTGGCACGCAACCCAAATATATTCATAACAATCCAAGTAGGATGTTTACCAGCCAATTTCTAGTCAATAACATAGTATAGACATCACTCAAACGGACTAAGCCATAGTCACATCCACAAACGACCCCGCACTCACCGTAGAGCACGTGTCTCGCCTCAATACATCGTCACAATGTGAGATACCGGGGTTTCAAACCCTCAAGTCATCATCTACATCTATTACTCACCTCAAGCCGGCCGTAGACTAGTCCGCAATGCCCTTTCCTCTTGAATCGACCTCCTCGCGCGTCGAATCTAGTAAAAACCACAATGAATACATTACTATATGCTAAAGAAACATAACCCAATCGAAATTACATCGAAAAAAACTAAAAATCACGAAACTAGCAAAACCCGAGCCCCTGGCGCGCTTTTCAAAAAATTACGAAATTTACATCACCGGAATCCTCGTCTCGCCACGAGTCCGTACATATAAAATACATAAGAATCGGAGTCCATTTGACCCCTCAAATCATCAATTCAAACTTTCTTAGGTTTCAAGCCCTAACCTCCATTTTTACTCTTTAATTCCTTGAATTTCCATGATTAATTAATGTTTTTACACCATAATAACATAATCCGATTCTATAAATTCATACCTGATGGAATCCCCTTCGAATCCTCTCCAAGTTGCCCAAAATCGCCTCTTCCCGAAGTCTAAAATATTTTCTTAACTTCTGAAATTCGCGAACACTGTTCATTAAAACCCTTCAGAGATTTTCGCTTCTGCGGTCCACTGACCGCACCTGTGGTCAGCTTATGCGGCAATTTAACCGCTTATGCGGTCCAACTCAAAAACTCCTGGGACCGCTTCTGCGATCCAAACATCCGCTTATGCGGTTTACCTCCAACCGCTTCTGTGGTATATTAACAGCTTATGTGGACTCGCTGAAGCGCCTACACATCCGCTTATGCGGAAAATCCCTGAGCCACACCTGACTGCTTCTGCGGCCTCCCCCACTGCATCTGCAGAACCGCTTAAGTGGCTCCTTTTCCACAGATGCGGAAATACCAGAAGGCTCAAAAAAATCTGCTGCAACAAAAATGCTTCTAACTTTCCATTAATCATCCGAAATCACCCCGAGGCCCCCGGGACCTCAACCAAAAACACCAACACATCCAACAACCTTAGTCAAACTTGCTCGAATCATCAAATCACTATAGTTAGCTTCAAAATCATCAAATTTCACCAAATCAAAGCCTAAGTTTCTTAAAAACTTCCGAAATGCACTTTCGATCAAAAATCCGATCAAACGATGTCCGAATGACCTGAAAAAGTTTGCAGACATATCCAAAATCACCTAACGAAGCTACTGTAACTCTCGGAATTCCATTCCGACCCTCAGATCAAATTCTCGCCTATCAACCGGAATTTGCCAAAATTCCAACTTCGCCAATTCAAGCCTAATACTACACCGGACTTCCAAATTCAATTCTGATCGCACTCCTAAGTCACAAATCATCCCCCGAAGCTAACCAAATCATCAGAATTCACATCTGAGCCTCCTAACTAAATATTCAACTTCCACTTGAATTTTCCAAAACAAGCTTTCCTTTAAGAGACTAAGTGTCTCATTTCCAACTAAAACCAATCCAATTCTACCCGATCAACTCAAATACTGATATTGAAACATAGTGAAGCATAATATGATGGAAACGGGGCGGAAACTCACATGACAACGGGTCGGGTCATCATCATTCTCCCCAACTTAAACAAACGCTCGTCCTCGAGCTTGCCCATAGTTGTACTAGAAGCCAACCAATAGCTGAATGACCTTACCAAGCATATACCCGGGATGATCCCCTCGTTACCCTATCTTATATAGGTCCGATAATACAACTCTGCTGAAATTTCACAGTCCATCTAGGCCATAAACCGTAGAACCAAATTGCACTTACTGAATTCATACTCAAAATCAGAACCTCTTATTAGCTAAAGTATTATTCCATCACTTTCATATACTGCCAACGATAAATAAAACACGCAATAAACCGTAACCATTCCTCAGGTCACCCATACATGAAGCCACTTCCTTGTTGACTAATACCATAACAGATTTCCGAGCCAAACCTCGATATGGACCCTCTAATAAGCTGAAATCACATTTGTTTGCATTTATTAATGACTCCAATGATCACCTCGAATTCAACGCACCACTCTGGTGATATGACACCTCATCACAGGCCTAAGCCACAACTTGCATAATCCACGCAACAATGATGGGCGGTCTGAACATACCCAAATCATGACTAATGACTCAAACAAAAGAGCTGCAACTCAAACTCCTCAGTACCATCACAACACAAGGCTGGGACCTCGTCCTACATCATAGAAATAGAATACCTGTATCTACCTCGAAGGGTCTAATCTCCACATAGCCTCGCTACAATGCGTGATCTTATCCAAACACTGTTACACATGAAGTACCTCAAATCGCTATGCTCAAAATAGACAGCCACGCACAGATTGGTGTCTGAAACCAAGCAATCCATCACACCCATGGTGAAGCAAGTAATGTAAACCATTCAATCTTGAAAGGACACAACCGATGCGCCATTCGCCGAGCAACACCCAATATGGACTTTCTTCAGAAACCAGGAAGCAAGACATACCAAGTAGCATATGGAAAACTATTCTCAACATCACACTGTTGCGGCATGCAACCCGATCCAGATAACATACCCATGGTGGCGTGCCACCCGATCCATACATATATCTCACATAGGGAGATGTACATCGAGCCAAATTTGCTCATTACAACAAAATATTGAGTGCCTAACAATATCTACATATAGCGTTGTAAGCTACAAAACTCAAACACAACTGAGGTCCTTCCCCCTCAACTTCCACTATGAATCTCGATAGCACCACACTATATGTGCCTACAGTCCGAAAATCATAACGCCTCACAGCATCGAAAAAGCAACTCACAGATTTCTCCAGATCACTAACAAGCTCAATAACGAGAGATTAAACCTATCTCTCAACAATACATCTCAGGGCAAACCAAGCCATCTCAATCTGAATACGTAGCCAATCAGCTTACCAACAAACTCATTACCAAGAAGCATGAAGCTACTTCTTCCACTACTATAACTTATACCGGAGTCGTACGATACGGTGCCCGACACCAAATCAATACCGAAATCCACAATCTCTCCCGACGACATGCCCGACCACAAGAAACGCATTTGAAAAAGAGTCCCTCAATACCAGAACTGAATCAATTGTAGAACCCTCTATACTGACATCCGTCACAAAGGCCCAATTAAGGAAAGCAATCCTTCCCAGCCATCCGCTGATCTTTGGAATACCAACCACTCTGCTATATCATAATCCGATGCACCTCGCCATGCAACCGATGGCATTTTCGACATAGCCCATAGCACAATAGTCTAGAACAACCCACATTGCGACAACCACTCTATAGCTCAACATCATATAAAAAATCTAACATATCAACAAAGAAAGACCCACTCGGGCCTCCAATCCCAATAGCTGCTAACGGTACCAATACACACTATCCACAACCACTACATAGCCTAAACATGAGAACTCCAGTCATTCTTCGAAGATATTCTAAAATTCTCTTGTGCCATCAAACACACTCAGATATCAGCAGTCGATCTAGCAAGAAAGTGACGAAACACTACCGAAGTGCCATCAACTTAATCACATTGCCCTTTTTATGAAACATACACCCTTGTCAAATCACTATGATTACCAACACCGTTTCCTTATCATATGAGGATCATTCACCCAAATCCTCTGAAGATCGATTCTTAAATCACCTGCAGCTGCCCATGCCGCTTAAGAATTTAATGACTTTCCATTTCGAACTAAAACGAGCCTTACCCACACAAATCCCAATCCTCCACAACATAACACATATACCATACCACATTAGAATAACATGAGAACTTTATCTCCCTTCCGCACCACAGACATCGACGCACTCAACTAGTCAATNTTACTTCGAACACATACAAGGAATTAATCATAACTTTACCATACCGATTCGGTCTATTATCAAGCTATTCCTTCTATCAAATTTCTTTTTTTATTCATCATCCACTTGATATTTCTCCCTTGCTGTAGCATCACAATGCCTCAATTCAGGCCTACCACACGAGACTCAACATAATAACACACTGTCTAAGACCCATAGGCCACCGAATCCTCTCTCGATGCTTCCCAAAAATACCACGTTCCAGAATACTTTACTTGAAGAACTTCCTGCGAACCCGAATTCGCTGCCATTACTTTCCAGATACTGATACGTGGAATCCCATAATTAGCATAAAATACCACAAGTCTTGATCTCTTCCTAATGGAAACACAATCTCTAACCACATACACAACCTTAAGACACCTGATTATTACATGCCAAATCTTGAACACAATAAAACCATTCTCGAGAGTCATTCACCCCTATTCCAACTGCAATTTACCTGACTTAACGAACAGAACCACTCGTGCCTTATTAGCACTCTGACACCGTAGGATATGATCTCATTCTAATTCAACGAACATCTGCCTTTTCTACGCACTGAGCATTCTTTATCAACAACAGCTCAAAACATCCTATTGTCTTCACACATCTACGAAGTACCATATAACCTTTATCAAAATTTTGCTTTACTCGTGCCATCCTCGGCTCATTTCTGCAACCAGGACTGATTCGCCAGCATACCTCGAAATGGAAACAATCATAACACATAACCGTTCGATCAGCTAATCAACAACAACCTCCCCAACTTTAGTCGAAGCCATCTATCAGGACACATTTAATAACACATAATACTTTTACTCTAAAGATGCCACAATATTATAGTGAGATTAAACTCAAATCATCTACTAGTTTATGAAAACACAGATCCTCGGACACTGAAATCCTCTACAAACCTCGGATTCATCCCCACATCAGCTGAGTCCACTCTCTAAAGCGACCCAAATTTTCAAATTACAAAACGTACCTTTCAATTACACATGATATCTTATAACAATATACATAAGAATCATACCCCTTAAGAACACTTCGCAGGAGATATCCCACCTACTTCGCCTTAATTTAGTATTTCAGCACACCTTCCACCATCATACACATAACACAACCATTTGGTCTTCCTGAGTCTGAACTCATACTGCCACACGTAGTGTACTTCACTTCCCAACTAAGAGACACGAAAATATTCTTCACGCGCCCATAACTCGGGGCTACACAACAGATCACAATAGGAAACAAACTACTTAATAGTTTATCTATTATCCTGCAGACTCATTCATCACTACCAAGACATATAATAACATCTCATCACATGAATACCAAACCGCCATTCCGGCAAATAGCGACAATACCGAACATATAAGTTCAAAACACTTGCTCACACGATCAGCACCTCAGTGCTCAAGACATAGGAAGGATCCGGCCTCATGTCCTCTAGACTGGCCCAGCATCGAACTCACGGGATCACATCTCGCCCCTCGATCGGGGAATCACAAGCCATCAGGGCACTTATAATACCGAGCGCTCATATGCGCATACAGACGTGTGGAAGGAATTTCAAGAGTTATATCTCAAGCTGAATCAAGTACGCATGATAAGAATTCCAAGAAAGTGAAGTTTTCCTAAAGGTTCTGCAGCCTCTCGAGGATAAATACAGACGTCTCCGTACCGATCCGCAAGACTATACTAACTGGATCATGACTCATGAGGCCTAGTAACCTAGGCTCTGATACCAACTTGTCATGACCCCAATCCTGGTCGTGATGGCGCCCAACACAACTGCTAGGCAAGCCCGACCATTTACACTCTCAACCCAAGCATAAAGCTCAAAACCAGTCATTTGAATATCATTAATCAAAAATAATGCTAAAAGTTTTAATTGATAGATAGAAACCAAACTGAATATCAAGATAACACCGAATACACTCCCAATGATCTGGGGGTCATGAGTCTAGATCCTCTAACAATACAGTGTAATAAGACTCCAATAATACATAGTTTCAAAAGCTGCGAAAAGATAATAAAAAGGGATAGGGGAGGAGTCGGGTCCTGCGGACGTCAGGCAACTACCTCGACAACTCCGAACAAACTCTGAAATCAGCAAAAGCCCAGCTAAACTCCCAGGGTTCCTGAATCTGCACACGTGGTGCAGGGAGTAAAGTGAGTACTTCCAACTCAGTGGTAATAGACATATATAATGACTGAAAGTAAGAAATCCCGAAATACCACAATGCAAATCTGAAACTAACCACTTAGCATATTAAACGATGAAACAACAATAATCAACGACAGATAGACAAATAGATAACAATGCATGAATGCAATGCAATGCACATGACCGCTACGGCATACAGCCCGATCCATTGGGTACCCGCGCTCACTGTGGGGGTTCAGACTCCGGATAGGCTCCTACAACCCAAGCGCAATGACATCGTAGCATTCTTTGCGGTGTGCAGCCCGGTCCATAATCAGTCCAGTTATATATGCATGCAAGCCACACAAGCACAATCAAGTTTACTATTTTTGGTTCCATTTAACAGGTATTATAGTTTAAATGATTTAAAACCATAAAATATTGCTAATCATTTTTAGACAGTACTTAACTCAGGACTGATATCATGGAAACATGCTCAGTTTCATGGCAACAGTGATAATAATCCCTAAGGGATCCAAATAGTTGGCAAGCAGCCCAAATATGTTCATAACAATCCAAGTAGGATGTTTACCAACCAATTTCTAGTCAATAACACAGTATAGACATCACTCGGACGGACTAAGCCATAGTCCCGTCCACAAACGACCCCGCACTCACCGTAGAGTACGTGTCTCGCCTCAATTCAGCGTCACAATGTGAGTTACCGGGGTTTCAAACCCTCAGGTCATCATCTACATCTATTACTCACCTCAAGCCGGCCGTAGACTAGTCCGCAATGCCCTTTCCTCTTGAATCGACCTCCTCGCGCGTCGAATCTAGTTAAAACCACAACGAATATATTACTATATGCTAAAGAAACATAACCCAATCAAAATTACATCGAAAAAAACTAAAAATCACGAAACTAGCAAAACCCGAGCGTCGGGCCCGCTTTTAGAAAAATTATGAAATTCACATTACCGGAATCCTCGTCTCGCCACGAGTCCATACATACAAAATACACAAGAATCGGAGTCCATTTGACCCCTCAAATCATCAATTCAAACCTTCTTAGGTTTCAAGCCCTAACCTCCATTTTTACTCTTTAATTCCTTGAATTTACATGATTAATTCACCTTTTTACACCATAATAACATAATCCGAGTCTATAAATTCATACCTGATGGAATCCCCTTCGAATCCTCTCCAAGTTGCCCAAAATCGCCTCTTCCCGAAGTCTAAAATATTTTCTTAACTTCTGAAATTCGCGAACACTGTTCATTAATACCCTTCAGAGATTTTCGCTTCTGCAGTCCACTGACCGCACCTGCGGTCACGCTTATGCGGATATTTGACCGCTTATGTTGTCCAACTCAAAAACTCTTGGGACCGCTTTTGTGATCCAAACATCCGCTTATGCCGTTTACCTCCAACCGCTTCTGCGGTATATTAACCGCTTATGCGGACTCGCTGAAGCGCCTACACGTCCGCTTATGCGGAAAATCCCTGTGACACACCTAACCGCTTCTGTAGCCTCCCCCACCGCATCTGCGAAACTGCTTAAGCGGCTCCTTTTCCGTAGATGCGAAAATACCAGAAGGCTCAAAAAAATCTGCTGCAACAAAAATGCTTCTAACTTTCGATTAATCATCCGAAATCACCCCGAGGCCCCTGGGATCTCAACCAAAAACACCAACACATCCAACAACCATATTAAAACTTGCTCGAATCATCAAATCACTATAGTTAACTTCAAAATCATCAAATTTTACCAAATCAAAGCCTAAGTTTCTTAAAAACTTTCGAAATGCACTTTCAATCAAAAACCTGACCAAACGATGTCCGAATGACCTGAAAATTTGCAGACATATCCAAAATCACCTAACAAAGTTACTGCAACTCTCGGAATTCCATTCCGACCCTCAGATCAAAATCTCACCTATCAACCGGAATTCGCCAAAATTTCAACTTCGCCAATTCAAGCCTAATACTACACTGGACTTCCAAATTCAATTCCTATCACACTCCTAAGTCACAAATCATCCCCCGAAGCTAACCAAATTATCAGAATTCACATCCGAGCCTCCTAACTAAATTGTCAACTTCCAATTGACTTTTCAAAAACAAGCTTTCCTTTAAAAGACTAAGTGTCTCATTTCCAACTAAAATCAATCCAATTCTACCCGATAAACTCAAATACTGATATTGAAACATAGTGAAGCATAATATGAGGGAAACGGGGTGGTAACTCACGTGACAACGGGCCAGGTCGTCACACAACGATAGTAATAAGGGTGAATGTTCATATTGTTACTGATGATATATTGGGATCGGGATGCACGCTGCATAATTTTGTTGTTTATGTATCCCTCTTCTGCTATGATTTTATTCTGTAACATTGTAACTCTCTTAAGGATTTGTTATAGCTGAGTACTGGCAAGATAATTGGGTTCCATATTTATTTTACTGAAAGTTACTATTCTATTTCGTTCCATACTTCCTTTTCCTTTATTATAAACTACATGTAGGTTATGTCGTAAATGCCCGCCTTAGCCTCATCATTACCTCTTTGAGGTTCGGCTCAACATTTACCAGTACATGGGGTTAGTTGTACGGATACTGCACTCTGCACTTTCTGTGCAAATTTTGGAGCTGGTTGTTGCTGATTGAGAGGTCGATTTCAAGCATTCATCTAGGAAAACCAAGGTAGTTCTGCAGGCGTCCGCAGGGCTTAACGTCCCCTCCTATGTTTATACATTCCTGTTTTATTTTTTTTTCGAGACAGTTGTACTTTTCTTTCAAAACAATACTTGTAGATATTCATAGAATGTTCGTGGGTTGTGACACTAGTTCTGGGTAGTAATAGTTTCGGTATTACTAATAGTATATAGATAATCGGCTTATTATGTACTTATGCATTTATTTTAGTTTTATTTAGCTTTGTTAATTTTAACTATAAAATATAAAGGAAAAATGCGAATAAAACTCTAACGTTGGCTTGCCTAGTGAGTGCGATGTTAGGGCCCATCACGATCCCGACGGTGAACAATTTAGGTCGTGAGAAGTTGGTATCAGAGCACTAGGTTTCCTGGGACTCACAATTCACGAACAAGCTTAGTAGAGTCTGAGGGATTGGTATAGAGACATATGTGCTTATCCCCCAGAGGCTACAGAGTTAAGAACAATTTCACTTCTATTCTTCTCTGTCGTTCGATTTGGTCTCTCAATGCTAATTGAACGTTCCACCTTGTTCCTTCAGAGATGGCGAGAACACGTATCACTTTATCAGCTGATCAAAAGCCCGAGCCCCCAATGGCAGCTCTTACGAAGGGTAGAGGGCAAGGCCGAGGCAGGGGCAGGGCTCAGCCTAGAGCTCGAGCAGCAGCACCAGCGACAGAGCCTCAGGTAGAGCTTGAAGAGGAGGCTCCGGCCCAGACCATTCCAGCAGGGCCATCTCAAGTTCTAGAGGGATTCATCGCTACCCCGGTACTTTAGGATGATTTGATCCGTCTAGTGGGCCTTATGGAGAGTGTTACTCAGGTCGTTACATTCCCTGTAGCACCAGCCGTGTCTCGGGCTAGGGGAGGAGCATAGACTCCTGCTACTCACACTCCGGAGCAGATGGCTCCCCAATTTCAGACTCCAGTAGCTCAGCTAGTTGGGATAGTTCCGCCAAGTGTTGTAGATCAGACTGGCAATGGATCAGCTATGTCTTCTGAGGCCTTGTGGAGATTGGATAGGTTTACGTAACTTTTCACCACTACCTATGGCAGTATATCTTCAGAGGATCCCTAGGACTATCTGGATAGTTTTCACGAGGTGTTACGGAACATGGGGATAGTGGAGACCAATGGGGTCGATTTTGCTACCTTTCGTCTGTCAGGTTCCACCAAGAAATGGTGGAGGAATTATTGTTTGGCCAGTCCAGCAGGGTCTCCAAATCTCACTTGGGACCAATTCTCTTAGCTAATTTTGGAGATGTATCTTCCTATCACTTAGAGAGAAAACTACTAGAGGTAGTTCGAGCGCCTTTAGCAGGGTTCTATGTCCGTCACTCAGTACGAGACTAAATTTGTTGATCTAGCCCGTTATGCTCTTCTTATACTGCCCATCGAGAGAGAGAAAGAGGGTGAGGAGGTTTATTGAGGGACTTGCTCAGCCTATCAGATTGCAGATGGCTAAGGAGTCAGGGAGTGAGATTTCTTTCCAGGATGCAGCCAATGTGTCCATACGAGTTGAGATGATTTTAGCTCAGGGGAGTGGTCAGGGTCTGACAAGAGGCATCGTCACTCTGGTGGATTCAGTGGGGCCTCATTTTGAGTTCGGGGTATTTTTCGTAGGGTCCATCCTCTCAGTCCATTTCATTCATCACTTCATACATCCCATGGAGATTCGGGGAGTCGTGGTCCTTATGTACCTCCTTCAGGGCAACCTGCTTATAGCGCACCGCTAGCTCTTATTAGAGCACTTCCTCTTCAGAGATATTATCACAGTCAACCAGCCCGTCAGGGTCAATCTCAGTTTCCTCAGTCACAGTATCAGGATGGATGTTTCGAGTGAGGTGAGTACGGGCATATCCGGAGGACCTACCCGAGATTAGTGGGTTTTCAGTCACAACAGTAGGGTTCTCATGCCATGATCTTGTCACCGCCCGTTCAGCCAGCTAAAGGTAGGGTGAAGGAGCCAGAGGTAGGGGTCAGGGAGCTAGAGGTGGAGGTTAGTCCGTTAGAGGTGGAGGCCAGGCTACTAGAGGTGGAGGCCAATCATCAGGAGGTCGTCCTAGGGATATGGTTCATAGTGGTGGGGCCCAGCCCCAGTGTTATGCTTTCCAAGCCAGGCCTGAGGCTGAGGCATCCAATGTCGTTATCACAGGTACTATTTCGGTTTGCAGTAGAGATGTTTGAATTCTATTTGTTCCAGGATCTATATACTTATATATGTCTTCTTATTTTTCTTCATATTTGGTTGCACCTCATGATTTTTTGAGTGCTCCCGTGTATGTGTCCACACCGGTGGGGAATTCTATTATTATAGATCGTGTATATGGTCCTACTTCTCCATATGGTTGATTTCGATATCATTTTGGGGATGGATTGGCTGTCACCTTATCATGCTATATTAGATTGTCACTTCAAGACCGTGAACTTAGTATTGCCGGGTTTGCCTCTATTGGAGTGGAGAGGGACTCCTGGTCATACTACCAACATGGTTATTTCTTATATGAAGGCTCGGCGTATGGTCGAGAATGGGTGTTTGGACTATTGGTTTATGTTCGTGATTCTAGTGTGGAGGTTCCTTCCATGGATTCTATGCCAGTCAATCGGGATTTTCCAGAGGTGTTTCCTGCAGACCTGTCGGGGATGCCACCCGATAGGGATATTGACTTTTGCATTAATTTGGCTCCGGAAACTCAGCCCATTTCTATTCCACCGTACCGCATGGCCCCGCCAGAGTTGAAAGAACTAAATGACAAGTTGTAAGATTTTCTTGATAAGGGCTTTATTAGACCTAGTGCATCACCCTGGGGTGTGCCGGTATTGTTTGTAAAGAAGAAGGATGGGTCAATGATGATGTGCATAGACTATCGGTAGTTGAACAAAGTCACCATCAAGAACAAGTATCCATTCCGAAGGATTGATGACTTATTTGATCGACGTCAAGGTGTCAAGGTGTTTTTGAAGATCGATTTTTGGTCTGGTTACCATTAGTTGAGGATTAGGGCATCCGATGTCCCTAAAATAGCTTTTCGGACTCGATATTGGCATTATAAGTGTCTAATGATGTCATTTGGCTTGACAAATACCCCAGCAACATTTATGGATTTAATGAATCGACTGTTTAAGCTATTTTTGGATTCCTTTTTTGATTGTTTTTTAATGATGATATCATGATCTACTCCCGCAACCGAGAAGAGCATGAGGAGAATCTTGGGATCGTTCTGCAGACTTTGAGAGATAGTCAATTATATGCTAAGTTTTCAAAAAGTGATTTTTGGTTTAGTTCAGTTGCTTTCTTGTGTCATGTGTATCGGCAAAGGGTATTTAGGTGGATCCTAGGAAGATTGAGGCAGTTAAGGACTGGCCTAGACCCACATCAGCTATAGAGATCCGAAGTTTCTTGGGTTTGGCCGGTTATTACCGTCGATTTGTGGAGGAGATTTCATCTATAGCAGCCCCGATGACTAGATTGACCCAGAAGAGTGCTCCGTTCAGATAGTTGGACGAGTGTGAGGCGAGCTTTCAGAAGCTCAAGACAGCTTTGACTACGACGCCGGTGTTGGTGTTGCCCATAGGTTCAGGGCCCTATACATTATATTATGATACATCTCGGTAGCATCTCGGTAGCATATTATACTTGGAGCGGTATTGATACAGGGTGGCAAGGTTATTGCATATGCTTCTTGGTAGTTGAAGATTCACGAGAAGAATTATCCAGTTCATGACTTGGAGCTAGCAGCCATTGTTCACGCGCTGAAGATTTGGAGGAACTATCTATATGGAATGTCGTGTGAGGTGTTTACGGATCATAAGAGTTTGCAGTATTTGTTCAAGCAGAAGGAGCTTAATTTGAGGCAGAGAAGGTGTTTGGAGCTATTGAAAGACTATGATGTCACCGTCTTGGATCATCCCGGGAAGGCCAATGTGGTGGCCGATGCTTTGGGTAGGAAGTCAGCTAGTATGGGCAGCCTTGCGTATATTCTAATCGGTGAGAGACCGTTTGTATTAAATGTTTAGGGTTTGGCCAATCAGTTCGTGAGGTTGGATGTTTTCGAGCCCAATCATGTTTTAGCGCGCATAGTCACTCTTTCTTCCTTGTTTAAGCGTATCAGGGATAGGTTTCTTCCTCCCGCACCCATTGCCGCTCGGCCCGCGTTAGAGGGGAAAATTTGCAATGCGGGAAAAGAAAGAGGGAAGGGGAGAAGCTTCTTATTCTCTTTGCGAGAACTTCCGGATAGTAGAAGCATTTGGACGGGCTCCATTTTCATTTCTTTGGCAGAAACGATTCATTGTCTCACTCTCATATTGGAAGGCTAGGTTTGGAACCCTCTAGGAACTGAATCGCTAGAAAGATCTCTTCTTTCGTTTAAACAAAGTGGACCCTAAACCAAAGCTTTGATCGTTTCGCTTCCCCTTTATTGACAGCCACCAGGGCCCAGATTTTCTGTTTCTTCCAGCTCGTAACCTCGCTCCTGACTATTCATATTCACGGCTTATTCATAATCAAGTTTGTAACCTCCTAATCAAGGAGTGGAATTCTCTGCTCCCCTCGGAAAACTCCATTGCTTTGACCATCCTCAATGACCTGAGGCGGGCGCTCTGTGCGTTATTTTTTATGTTTATGCATGTATTTGTTCTGTTGTTGGATCAGCCATTTTTCTTAGTATGTCGAGGGTGGATTAATGAATGACTGCTTTAGCTCTATCGACAGAGGCCCCCACCTAAAGTTCTGACTTTTTTTTCAAGATCTGCTCTGGGAGAATGGCCCCACTCGATGTGATCGACGTCGCATCTCGACCTGTTCGGTTACTACTAATATGGGCGGAGAGATGTTAACCTTTCGCTATTAGTAACACTCCCATAGTTTTGACCTAATGAGATTTCTTTATGTTGAGTTAATTAACCCGGCGGTTTTGCCTAGCTGACTAGTAAAGAACCAGCTGGAGATCATGAAATGCATTTCCACACAAGGAGGTAGGAGACCGGGAAGCGTTTCTTCTAGAATGCCGACTACATGGGAACACATGCTATATAGGTTGATTCTAATTTTTTCTGCCCGCCTTAACTTAATAGGCTTGCAAAGGAAAGGCCTAGCCCTTGGATCTGTACCACCAAGAAGAAGATCGTGGGAATCTCTACCATCAGGTTTTGAATCTGCGTTTCACGCTTTTTAGGACCTCGATCCAAGCCCTCAGTCTCAAAAATTTCAGCATGGATGGATAGATGCCATACGGCCATTAGCTATTAAGTATTTTGTATATAGCAGAGCGGCCTCTCTCGGGAAAGATGGCCCAATTTATCTTCTTTCTTTTTTATTTCAGCTTCTTTTTTTCATGCACATAATCAATCATATTTGATTTGTTCATTACTAAAATGAATCTAATCCTATCAAATATTTATATTTATCCTTTGAATTATACATATATATCCTATGAATTTCATTTTGCACTGGAAACTATTCTAGGAGATGTTCGAGGCCCCCCCGCCTGCCTTTTCAGATACGAGTGAGTGAGCGCTTTTTCTGCTATGAATGAATGACTTCTCCATTTATTTTCAATATTTCTTTTCAGACCGGCCTATCTCTCTCCTCTATGAAAAGGTTTTCAGCAGCATAATGAACCTCATTTGCTTGTCCTTATGGACACAATGCGGCACGGTGATGCCAACAAGGTTACAGTTGGAGAGGATAGAGTTTTGAGGATGCAGGGTCGTGTTTGTGTTCCTAATGTAGATGGGCTTCGTGAGTTGACTCTAGAAGACTCCCATAGTTCCCGATATTCTATTTATCCGAGCGCTGCTAAGATGTATCAGGATTTGAGGCAGCAATATTGGTAGATGAGGATGAAGAAGGATATTGTTGCACACGTAGCTCGGTGTTTGAATTGTCAGCAAGTATAGTACGAGCATTAGAGACCTGGTGGCTTGTTTTAGAAGATAGAGTTTCCGAAGTGAAAGTAGGAGCATATAACTAAGGAGTTCTTTGTTGGACTCCCACAGACTCATAGGAAGTTCGACGCAGTTTGGGTTATTGTGGATAGATAGACCAAGTCAGTGAATTTCATTCTTGTGGCAGTTTCCTATTCTTTGGGGCATTTGGCAGAGATTTATATCTGTGAGATCGTTGGTCTTCATGGTATACCCGTGTCTATCATTTCTGACCGAGGTATGCAGTTTACCTTGCATTTATAGAGGGCAGTACACCGTGAGTTGGGTATGCAGGCCGAGTTGAGCACAACATTTCATCCTCAAACAGACGGATAGTCCGAGCGTACTATTCAGATCTTGGAGGATATGATCTGTGCCTGTGTTATTGACTTTAGAGGTTCTTGGGATCAGTTCTTGTCATTAGCGGAGTTTTCCTACAATAACAACTATCAGTCGAGCATCTAGATGGCTCCCTATAAGGCATTGTATGGTAGACAGTTAGTTTGAGCCAGGGGAGGCTCGGTTATTGGGTACAGATTTAGTGCAGGATGCCTTGGATAAGTTTAAGATCATCCAGGATAGACTTCGTACAGCTCATTCCAAGTAAAGGAGTTATGCCGAACGTAACGTTCATGATGTGGCATTCATGATCGGAGAGAGAGTGTTACTTCGGGTGTCACCCATGAATGGTATGATGCGGTTTGGGAAGAAGGAAAGGTTAAGCCCTAGGTTCTTCGGGCCTTTTGAGATTCTTAATCGAGTAAGAGGGGTGGCTTTTAGGGTTGCATTGCCATCAGGCTTATTAGTAGTGCATTCAGTGTTTCATGCGTCCATGCTCTGGAAGTATCACGATGATCCATCCCACGTGTTAGATTTCAGCACTGTCCAGTTGGACAATGATTTGACCTACGAGGAGGAGCTGGTAACTATTCTAGACCAATAGGTTTGTTAGTTGAGATCGAAGAGTTATCCTTCCGTCCGTGTGCAGTGGAGAGGTCAGCTTGTTGAGGCAGCTACCTGGGAGTCCGAGTCCGATATGCGGAGTAAATATCCACATCTTTTCACTTGCTCAGGTATTTTTCTATGTCCGTTTGAGGGTGAATGGTTATTTTAGAGGTGGAGAATGTAATGACCCAACATGTCATCTTCTGTTTTAGAACTTGATTTTATGTTCTGAGTCCTTAAAACCCTTATTTTATATCTTTTCGATTTGCGTGCGCAGTCCGGGCGTATTTTCGGAAAGCCTTTATATCGAAAATTGATGAAATAATATTTTTATCCTTAAAAGTTGATTTTTATTGACTTCGGTCAACATTTTTGTTTAAGAAACCCGGACTCATGTTTTGACGGTCCTAGTGGGTTTGTAGTAAAATATGGGACCTGGACGTATGTTCGGAATCAGATTCGAAAATTCCTAGTCCGAGTAATGAATTTTTGTTAAAAATTGTTAAGCTGAAAATCTAATTATTTAAAAAAATTGATTAATGTTTGATCTCGTTGGTATCGGGCCCGTATTTTAGTTCCGGAGCCCGACACAGGTTTAGTATAATATTTAAGTCATGTTTATGAAATTTGGTGAAAAACAAAGTTTATTTGACGTGATTCAGGCATCCGGTTGTGAAAAGAGGAATTTTAAGTGTTCTTAAGAACTTCATGTGTTTTGATGTTAAACCCATAATTTTAGACGTTATTTTGGCGATTTGATCGCACGAACAAGTTTCTATGATATTTTAAGACTTGCGTGCATGTTTGGTTTGAAGCCCTGAAGGCTTGGATAGACTACAGAGTGATTTAGACATGTGGAACTTTTCTGGTATGCTTCAATTCTGTAGACTTTGCATTTCTCACAAATGCGAGCATCACATTTGCGAAGAAGTATTGCATTTGCGATCATAAGGGCTGGGAAGGGACTTTCGCAATTGCGAAGCTCAGGATCACAATTGCGATAAGAGCAGGTCGCATTTGCAAACAATTTTTTGCATAAGCAAACAATTGTTCGCATTTGCAATAGCAGTAGGTCCTCGACATTCTTCGCATTTGCGTAGGTATGTTCACATCTGCGGGGTTCACAAACGCAAATCCAATATCTGCAACTGTTCAAAAATAATTTTGGGCGGTATTTTTCATTCATTCTCTCATTTTTTTTAAACCTAAAATTCAAGGGTAATTTTCCAAAGGCTATTTCTTCCCCCAAATCATAGTTAAATGATTCTTAACTAATTCCTTTCAATCTTTTATATTTTTTTACAAGATTTCATCCTAGAATCTAGGATTTTTATTGTGGAATTGGGGATTTTTTGGTAGAACTTAGGAGTTTCAAAATTTGGGGATTTAGACCTCAAATTGAGGTCGGATTCCAAAACCAATTGCATATCCAGGCTCGGAGGTGAATGTGTAATCGGGTTTTGGTCATAATTTCGGGTTTGACCAAATGGGCCTGGGGTCGGTTTTTGACTTTTTGAAAAAAATATTGGGAAATCATAATTATGCATTGGAATTGATTTTTTAGCGGTAATTGATGTTACTAAGTTAATTATGACTAGATACAAGTGGATTGGAGGTGAAATCTAGAGGAAAAGCAGTAATTGAGCTTTGAATTGGCCGTTGGATTGAGGTAAGTGTTGTGTCTAACTTCGACTTGAGGGATTAAGAATCCCCGACTTATTTTCTAAGTGAAAACCCATGTGTGTGGCGTATAGGTGAGGTGACAAGTACCTATACGCCGCCAAATTATCTATTTAGCCTGTTCCTTTCCTCCGTCCCTAATATATTATTTTTCTGTCTTAACCGCCACATACTTATTGGTGTTTCCATGTTTAATTGCTTCTTGTTAGATGTTATTTTCTTTATTGAAGGTATTAATTGTTCTATAGCTTATTGTATCACTTTATTGGTTCAAGTTGGTTTACCGGTGCTTCATGGTACATTTTGATTGGTCTCGCTGTGTAGTATTAATTGATGAAGTTTCATAATTATATAGAATCATGTTTGCTTTGGTTTGAGGCATAAATATTGTGGAGGGTTTTGAACTAAATTGCGAAACACTTGTACTTATTATGTGATTGGTACTGATATGGTGGTATCGAGTTGGACGCCGCAACTTGAGGAATAATGGTGGTATATTGAGGAGGAATACGGGTGAAATGTGATTGTCTGGTAGGATCGGGTTGCGTGCCTCAACAAGAGTAATAAGGGTGGATAGGTGTGATCGTGTTGCACGCTGCAACAGGAGGAATAAAGGTGATATATTGAGGAGCAATAAGAGAATGGACTAGTGGGATCGGGTTGCACGTTGTAACAAGAGTAATAAGGGTGAATGTTTATATTGTTACTGATGATATGGTGGGATCGGGATGCGCCACATTATTTTGTTGCTTATGTATCCCTCTTCAGCTGTGATTTTATTTTGTAGCATTGTAACTCTCTTAAGGATTGGTTATAGCTGAGTACTGGTAAGATAATTGGGTTCCGCATTTATTTTAATGAAAGTTACTGTTCCATTATGTTCCGCAATTCCTTTTGCTTTATTATAAACTGTATGCAGGTTATGTTGTAAATGCCCCGCCTTAGCATCGTCACTACCTCGTCGAGGTTAGGCTCAGCACTTAACAGTATATTGGGTCGGTTGTACTGATACTGCACTCTGCACTTTCTATGCAGATTTTGAAGCTGGTTGTGGCTGATCAAGAGGTTGGTTCCATGCATTCATCTAGGTGACCTAAGGTAGTCCTGCAGGCGTCTCCAGGCCCTGACGTCTCCTCCTATGTTTCTACATTCCTGTTTTATTTACTTTCGAGACAGATGTACTTTTCTTTCAGACAATACTTGTAGATATTCATAAAATGTTCGTGGGTTGTGACACCAGTTCTAGGGTGATAACAGTTTCGGCACTGTGAATAGTATATGGATAACCGGTTTATTATTTACTTCTGCATTTAATTCAGTTTGATTTAACTTTGTTAATTTTAACTATAAAATGTAAAGGAAAAAAGTGAATAGAACTCTATCGTTGGGTTGCCTAGCGAGTGCGATGTTAGGCACCACTACGGTCCCGATGGTGAAAAATTCGGATCGTGACACTATTCATTTTTGGTGAGTGAGTACAAAGAATGATCTTATTGATGTTATTGGTGAGTAGAGGTGTTCATAGTTCGATTTGAGCTAATATTTTCCTAAAAAGAAACCAAATTAATTAACTCGATTTTTAAATATTTAAATCACACCAAACAAATTAACGAAAATCAAACATGTTGCTTCATTGAAGTCTCTCATGAAAGACGAATTAAGTTTAGTCAGCTCTTACAAAATCCTTATTTGGGTTCCAACAATTTGTACCTTTTCAAAACCATTGAATCACCACTAAATGTCCTTTGCCTCTTTCTTTTTCTTTTTTTAAAATTATTTCTTTCTCTTTATGTAATTCTACTTACACGAAGATAGCTAAAACACGCATACTCTGTACATTTGGTCAACAATATATATATTTAATATCAGAGTATCCGTGGTTTAGCTAATCAACTAAAATATTTAATATCCTTAATCATAATTGTTATTTCTGAAAAAAAGAAATTGTTATTTCTTAAGATTGTAGAACTTTGTTTGGAAATTTGATAGACCATTTATTTGAGAAGGATAGATTCAGAAAAAATAACTAATCCATCTTATTCTTAAAGCAACACTTATTTCGGACCAAATTGATTAGACTAAAATGATACTTATTTAGGGAGGAAATATATAAGTTTTCTCACTCTTTTAAATATCAAACACCCTTTCAGAAAGCCCTAACATACATAGACGAAGGGGATGTAAAATTTATGGGTTCTGAATTAACCATCGAATTCATGAATCCTTTAGTTACTGAGTTCACGATTAAATAGTTCTACATATTTAATAGATTTTTAATATAATAAAAGGTCTAAATACAAGTTACTAAGTTCATCCAAACCCGTAACTCATACGGTAGATCCGCCCCTGCTAACAGCTGACGGATCCTCCCCGTATCCTGGCGTTAGCGTTATAATATTTTTGCCCCATTGAGGTTTCAAGCTATGTGTGTCAAAAGTCAATATTAGAATTAAGTCGAAAAGCTGATTTTTGTAACGGAAAAATAAATAGCATCATGTTCTATCAGAAAGAAACGAAGTTTTATTTGCCATTTTTATTGACTTGCTGATATTCGACTATTCGCAAAGGCGAGAAGTTAAGGATAACAAGATCAATTGGAAATAAAAAAAAAATAAAGAATTACAAGATCAAGATAAATAAGAAAGGAAGTTACTGTAAAATGCAGTCTTTTGTCCTTCTCACTTGAACAAGAACATAAACATGTTATTCCCTAAGACCACTCCAAATAGTGAAACATATAATATGTATCATTTACATTATTATATTGTTCCAAATAAAAACCATCTTTCCTCACCTCCCATTTACAGTTAATTAGAACATTTGGATTTCCTGAACCTTTGACACAGGTATATGGGTCGTTAAACACATCAAATTTTTTCTCCTTTAAACCCCACCAAAAATGACAAAAGAATAAAATTTTATTGAGAAATGTCTCGCAAAATGACCAATTAAAGTCTTGATTTTTAGTAAGATTATGGTAGCCGAGGTCATTATCCTTCGACGCTCAATGAATCTCCAGTTTTGAGGAATGAGAAGGAAGTTTGTTGATAATATGTACCACATACTTCGAGGAAAAAATGCATTTTCTTTGAAAGGTCAGGGGGCGTGATTAGTAACAAGAAGAAAATGTTAATCAAGGAAAGGGCCATAATGAGAAATTAAATATTGAAAATGCAAGTGAAGATCTGGAATTTTATCCATCAAAGTTTTAGCTTAGTCAGGTTCACAAATCTTGATTTGGATTCAAACAATTTGTACTTATTCTGATATGATTAAATCACTAATAAAGTTCCTTGCCTTTCTATCTTTAGAGATAATCTACATTAATTAGCTTGTCTCAAAGTTTCAACTGCACATTTAAACTTTATTGGATCAGAGACCAGTCACCCCTGTTTAGATGGAAAAAGTGCAAATATTTGCAGGATTATAATACTTTTTTGGGTGGTCTTAACTTTTTACTAGAGGTGTACGTAGGATGGGTTGGTTCGAATTTTTCAATTACCAAACCAACCAATTATCTCGGATTTTTAAATTTATCAACCAAACCAAACCAACAAAAATCGAATTTTTCAATCACGGTTTTTCTCTGATTTTTCATTTTTTTTTCCGGTGTTTTAATTTGGGGTTTTCTTCCGGCAAAATTTTCATAGTATAAAATTTATAATATCTGTTCTAATATTTCTTAGGTCCTAGTAGGATAAAACTATATAAGATTTTATCCAATAAAATAATGTGAGATGAGTCATGATTATACTCAACAAATCACATAGGGTAAATATTGCTAATCAATAAGCCATAATAAAAATAAATATAATCTAAAAGTACTAACAACAACAACAACAACAACCCAGTATAATCCCACTTAGTGGGGTCTGGGGAGGGTAGTGTGTACGCAGACCTTACCCCTACCCTGGGGTAGAGAGGCTGTTTCCAAATAGACCCCCGGCATCCTTCCCTCCAAGAACTTCCCACCTTGCTCTTGGGGAGACTCGAACTCACAACCTCTTGGTTGGAAGTGGGGGTTGCTTACCATCAGAGCAACTCCTCTTGTCTATAATCTAAAAGTACTAAGTCGTGTTAAAATAAGTACGACTAATAAGTACTAAGTATTAATTTAATGACTAAATAATATTAAAAGTGAGTTATGCATATTCACTATATAAATCAATGCAAAACTAAAAAAAATATATCCAATACTATTGTCATTTATAGTATTGAATTAATTTTTTTGTTAGGATTAGTATTACTTTGATTTTGCTTTGGACTTTATTTGAGTTTCTAAGTTTTATGGGCTATAAAACACATTTGACCCTTCAAAAATTCTAAGTCCAAGCTTTAAATAATACATTAAAAGAGAAAACTATTAAAGAGTTTAAATTATATATAAATTACACTACAATAATTATTTCTATGTATAAAAGATTTTTAAAACTTGTATACATGTAATATCGGGTTGGTTTAGTTTCGGTTTGACTTTTTTTTAGTTAAAACTAAACAAAATCAATTATGGTTGGATTTTTTTTCGTACACCAAACCAAACCATAATCAGATTTTTTTTCTCGGTTTGACTCGGATTATTGATTTGGTGCGCTATATCATTTTTCTTAGTACACCCCTACTTTTGACCCCTATTTTTTTCATGGGCAGAAATTCAAAGTCAAAAGTTAAAAGTGTTGTTCATGTTTTGGGCAAACAGGGGAAATACTTGTCAAGTTTAAAATTCTGCTCATGGGCCAAGTGAGAACAAAAATTCAAAACTATCGACTTTGAGGGTTATTTGTATACTTTACCCTGAAAAGTGTATCTCGTAGCTGGCTGAAGGCCCAAGTCATTGAGAATGGCCAGAGAATATAAGTAAAAAAGCAAAATAACCACTGTTAATTCCATTCACAAAGATATCCTACACCCTAAGGGGTCGTTTGGTTGGAATATGAGTTATACCGGTATAAGTTATACCGGTATAAGTTATAATGGGATAAGTTATACCGGTATAAGTTATAATGGGATTGTTGTTTATTCATTGTTTGGTATGTTGTATTAAGCGATACATATCTTGAACAATTCCAGGGCTTATATAAGTTCCTAAATAAAAACCATCTGATTTCACAACCCATGCACACTGCTCTGTAAGCTTTGGAAGTTTTCCATCTTCTACACAATGTACTGGATCATTAAACACATTAAAGCTTTTATTCTTTGAACCCCACCAAAAGTGACAAAAATATAAAGTTGTCCAAGCAAATCCTTGACAAAACGACCAATCGAATTCTTGATTAGCAGTAAGATTATGGTATCCGAGGTCATCATCGCCAGAAGCACAATGAACTTGCAGTTTAGAGGAATTAGAAGGAAGTTTGTCGATAACATGTACGTAAAACCTTCGAGTTATGAAACATGATTTTGCTCTTGAAAGGTCAATTGGAGTTAATATTAACAATAATAAGAAGAAAATGTTGATCAAGGAGAGAGTCATTTCCAAGAAAAAAAAGGATCTTTTTTAGGGAATTTGGGTTGTAGAATTTTATATAGTATATAGGAAAAATTGAGTTTAGTCAACTCTTACAATATCTTGATTTGGATTACAACAGTTTCTACCTTTCTAAAAGCATTAAATCACTATTAAATGTCTCAAGCCTTTTTCTTCTCTGTTTATATTACTGTGGTTATGTGAAGATTTTTTCCTTGGTTGAAAAGAGAAATATTATACGTATATAGCAAATATGCATCATTACAAAAGTAGATGCCATTAATAGCCCTTTTGTTCATCTTTTGTTTCTTTTTATACTCTTTGGATCAATTATTTGAGTAAGGCTATATTTGAAAAAAACAATTCTTGGTTTCTTAAAAAGAGACTTATTTTAGACCAAATTGACTTGGCTAAAAAAATACTTATTTTGGATTGAGGAGAGTATATAAGCTTTCTGATTCCGTATATTAATCGAGGCGATAACTTTATGACATTTGTACCCAATCGAAGTTTTGTTTAACCGAAAAAAATGGGATTTCGGTCAAAGTTTATTTTAGAAGAACTCGGGCTACTGATAATCAGATAAAAATAAAAATAATGGATGTAAATAAAAGTTGAATAGAAAGCGAAGTAAATCAGTATATTCCTGTAGTATTTTTTGTCCTTACAAATGATCAGTCTTCCCCCTTTTATAGCTATTTTTAGGAGATACGTTTTGCCTTTATCATAATAAGGCCATGACAATTAAAGGCATTTAATGCTACGTTATAAATGGTAATCATTGTAATTCAATATAACGTTTTCAATAATTAATGACCATTAAATACTGTATCCGTACCCTCTTTTGCTATCAGGTTCATTCTTTTTAACTTTTGAACGTAAATATGTACGAGCGCCGAGTCTTTTGAATCTCTGCTTGTGTCTCTGCTTGTGTCTGTTGTAACTCGTGCTTTTTTAACTATTCTTTGTTGATCATCATTCTTTGACCAGTCTACGTGTCATGACATGTCATCTTTCAATCACTTCAATATATATAAACTCAATTTTTACCAATACAGATAGTCCCCCCACTTTCCATTTATTCATCAATTGAATATTTGAGAAGTGGATTTTATTAAAGCGGGAATATTTGCCTCCATTAATTCTATTCTAGAATTGACGCTTCGTTTGTCATTTCTATTTATTGCCTATTACACTTGGCATCTTCTGATTGGTTCTGCGGCTTTTCAACATCTTTTAAGGCTTTTTTACGGCTTCACCAATTACGAAACGATAATTCTCATTATGACGTTTCCGTCATTGTACCTTTTTCTTTGACGATTTCTTCTAAGTATAAATATAGTTTTCATCTTTATCTTTTTCACATAAAGTTCTCAGAATATTCAATCCTTGTTTCCATTTTTTCTCATACTATTATGTCTTCATTAAACCCTAACCCTAGGAGAGTCCCCATTATCGATAACCTTCTTCTTGCCCCTATTAGGAGCAGAAGAAGAGGTAGACTTCGTAATTTAGGGTCTTCATCCACACGCGGTTCTTCTCTACCTTCATCTAGTTCCAGTCCATCTTCTAGAACCAGAGGTTCCCTTTCTCAAAGGTCTTCAATTCCCTGGGTTTTAACTAAGTCCAAATTGATTTCTGCTACTGTGAACTGCTGCCTGATCCTGTTGATTGTTGTCTAACGCTGCTTACTCACTCCTGTTCTTCTATTCATTTAAATTCATGTATTTCCTTAGCTTGTAACTGAGGATCCACTCCTGAAATGTAACAAATTTGAAGTAATAAAGGATGCGTTCTAGTTTTATCTCACTGTTTTTTTACTATCCTTATGCATATCATGCTTAATTACAGAATTATAGATAGCTAATTAGGATTCTACTTCCTGAAATTATTTGTATAAGAGATTCCTATAGATTAAACATTGCATTATGTAATAATTGGACTGTTTCTCTATGGGTTATGTAAATATGATGTTCAATATTGTTAGTTTAGTGTAGTTAACTTAGATCTTATTGTCGCATTAGTTTGAATTTAGAATGAGACATTAGTTTGAATTTTCATACGCATGAGAATGGTTATAGGTCCCTTATGCCTATATCATTGTTAGTGATTTCAAGCCTTCACCACATTTCAAATGCATTTTTCTATTTGTTTTAGAGATGTATGTCACTAATCGTTTATATGAACAGACTTATCTACATAAATGAAATATCAACGTTGGGCCATTAGGACTATTTATGCAAACAGGCCCAGTTACATAAGAAACGATCCTGAAACTATCAGGCCAAGTTCGCTATTTAAATTTGTTAAACCCACAAGTGTGGGCTGGACAGCTTCAGCTTCGCATGGACTATGCCTAAAACCAATTAACCTTGGGCTTGGACTGGAGTTTAAACCCAATATGTTAAAAGTTTGAACTTCTGTTTTTTACGTTGAATGCTATAATGCCTTTTGGGCCTTTTAAGCTTAGTAGCAACCCGGATTTTCCACCATCGGGATCATGATGGCGCCTACTCGTGGTAGCTAGGCAAGCCAACTTATTTACCTTTCCATTAATAAAAAATCTGTAAATAATTTATAGCATCAAAAAGAAATATAGAATATAATAATAATAATAATAATAATAATAATAATAATAATAATAATAATAATAATAATAATAATAATAATAATAAAGTTCCTAATTTATAAGTCTGAATCAAATGCGGAATAGTCAATAATAGCCTCTACCGAAGATTTAGTGTCACATTACTCACGAACCACTAAGAATATACTAAATACAAAGGTCTGAAGGAAACATAAAAGTTGTCTGTCTCGAAACAAGGAGGCAACAGTCTAGAAGAGAACATAAGGAAGAGACGTCGGGCCTGCGGACGCCTGCAAGTCTACCTCGGTCTCATAAAATGGAAGCCTACTCCCGCACTAATGCTGCTGCTGCTCCTCAAAACCTGGACCTGTGCAAAAATGCGCAGAAGTGTAGCATCAGTACAACCAACCCCATGTGTTGGTAAGTTTCTAGCCTAACCCCGGCGAAGTAGTGACGAGGCTAGACCGGACACCACATAAACCTGTGTAGTTATAAATATACAACGGAAATGAGATACCAAACACCTAACAATATGGGAGGGGGGAAACATGCTGTGGGGAGATAACAATAGTAATAGTAATCCCGAGTAACAAACTAAAGCAGCTTAGATTCACAATGAACAAGGAATTCATACTCAATATAAACGCATGGTATCAATAACTGTTGCGGCGTGCAACCCGGTCCATATTTACCATTGTTGCGGCGTGCAACCCAATCCACAAATACCACTGTTGCGGTGTGCAACCCGATCCAAAAACACCACTGTTGCGGCGTGCAACCCGACCCATATCATTTATCATGTATCATTGTTACGGCGCGCAACCCGATCCTCATATGTTATTGTTGCGACGTGCAACCCAATCCTCAATATCATTTTTGAGGCGCGCAACCCGATCCATATCATTCAATAATCTGAATTCCCAAACAACAGTCACAATTAAGGGGCATAAAATAAGCAAATATTTGACGAAATCCCGGCAAGGGACAGAATCCAACAAGTTCAACCAAACGTCCCGACAAAGGAATAATCAACAACGCTTTCTCCTTCTTACTTTTTTTATATCATAGTCCACTATACCCTTTTGAGCCAACGCTCTAAAGAATCAGTCATTTCATATACTTTCAATATCCATATCACAATTCGAGCCAATGCTTCTAGGTATCAAATAATCATATCACCGTTCACATATTATTCCCAACATATAAAATCCTCCAATAAACACGGAATTCACAACCAATTCATGATAATCACTTTATAAGGACTCACGGTCAGGCTAGACACCAATGTATAGATACTTATCACCATGCCAATACATCGTACTCGATCACATAGCAATTAGCAACAAGACTCAACTCCTATTCCCTCAAGCTAGGGTTAAAACAAACACTTACCTCAAAGCCTTGAAATCCACTTAATCCTCAACTATCGCTTTACCTCGCGGTTCTACCTCCAATTCGCTCGAATCTAATCACAAATTGCTCAATTACTTTAATTAACACTATACGAATCAATTTGGATGCAAAAAAAATGAATTTCCCAAGTGTTTCCCAAAAATTCCAAAATTGCTGCCGGGCCCACATGATCAAAACCCGAGGTTCGAACCAAAACCCGGTTACCCATTCCCCCACGAACTCAAATATATAATTTGTTTTGAAATCGGACCTCAAATCGAGGTCCAAATCCTATAGAAAACCTAGGTTCTACCAAAAAACCCCAATTTCACCCATGAAAATCCTTGATTTTAAGTGGAAAACATGTTTAATGATAGATTGAAAGAATTGAGTAAAAATCAACTTACAGTTGATTTGGGATGAAGTTTGCTCTTGAAAAATTGCCTATGGTGTTTGGGTTTTGAAAGAATGGTGAAAAGTGATGAAAATTCGACTATGTGTAAAATTTCCTGGGCCTCGGATATGGGAATAGCGAACTGGGTTCGCAATTGCGAACCCAACAGGGTTGGGAATTGCAAGATTTTTGTTCACATTTGCGAACTTAGGCCATTTGGGGAAGGTTTGCATTTGCGAACATTTGTTCGCATTTGCGATCATAGACCAGATTTCCCCTTCTTCGCATTTGCGAAGAAAAGTTTGCTTTTCCGAGACCATAAGACCTGGGCCTTCTTCGCATTTGCGATGGGCCGTTCGCATTTGCGAACGTCGCTTTTGCGAACCAGGCTTCGCAAATTGCGAATCCTGCAGGTCTGAAACACCAGCTGGTTTTTTCAAGGGTTCAAATGCACTCACGGCCTATCCGAAACTCACCCGAGCCCTCGGGGCTCCAACCAAACATGCACCCAACCTCAAAAATATCGTACGGACTTACTCGTGTGATCAAATCACCAAAGTAACATCATATACATAGAATCAAACCTCAAAACACATGATTTTCTTCTAAACTTCATAAACTTTCAAATTTGGAACTTATAGTCCGAAACAAGTCAAACGACCTCCGATTTCAACCAAATTTTACAGAAAGCGCTGAAATAATATATGAGACTTGTACCGGGCCGTCGGAACCAAAATACGAGCCAGATACCATAGTCTTTTAATCAATTTTCATTTCCTTTTTCCTTAATACTTTCAGAAAAACAATTTCACAGAAAAATTCTTTCCTCGGGCTCTAGACCTCGAAATTCGACTCCGGGCACATGCCCAAGTCCCATATTTTTCTACGGACCTTCCGGGACTGTCCAATCTCGGGTTCGGGTCTGTTTACCCAAAATATTGACCAAAGTCAACTTTAATCATATTAATATCAAAATTCATCATTTTTCACACAGAATTCATATTTAAGCCTTCCGGCTACACGTCTGGACTGTGCACACAAATTGAGGCAAGTAAGAATGAGGTTTTCAACACCTCGGAAGCACAGAGCGGATGAGGAAATAGGTGATGACCCTTTGGGTCGTCACATCCTCCACCTCTAAAATAATCGTTCATCCTCGAACGGATAAAAGAAAGAAGTACCTGAGTCGGGGAACAAATATGGATAACGGCTCCGCATATCAGACGCGGACTCCCAGGTCGAGGCCTCAGGGTGCTGACCTCTCCACTGAACACAAACAGAGGGAAAACTCCTGGATCTCAACTGACAAACCTGCCAGTCTTGAATAGCTACCGGCTCCTCCTCATAAGATAAATCCTTGTCCAACTGGACAGTGCTGAAGTCTAACACATGGGTAGGATCGCCGTGATACCTCCGAAGCATAGACATATGAAAAACTGGATGCAAGACTGATAAGCTAGGTGGAAATGGAACTCTATAAGCCACCTCTCCTACTCGATCAAGAATCTCAAACGGACCAATGTACCTAGGTCTAAGCTTTCCCTTCTTTTCGAACCTCATCATGCCCTCATAGGCGACACCCAGAGCAATACCCGCTCACCAACCATAAAAGCTACATCTTGGACCTTACGGTCTGCATAACTCTTCTGCCTAGACGGAGCTGAACAAAGCCTCTCCTGAATGATCTTCACCTTATGTAAGGCCTCTTGAGCTAAGTCTATACCAAATAATCGAGCCTCTCCCGGCTCAAACCATCCGACTGGAGACCAACATCGCCTACCATACAACACCTCATATGGGGCCTTTCGAATGCTGTAATAGTAGCTGTTGTTGTAGGCGAACTCTGCTAAAGGCAAAAACTAGTCCCACGAGCCTCCAAAATCAATGACACAAACTCGGAGCATATCCTCCAAAATCTATATAGTCCGCTCGGACTTACCGTCCGTCTGAGGATGGAATGTTGTGCTCAACTGAACTTGGGTGCCCAACTCTTGCTGGACTGCTCTCCAGAAGCACGAGGTAAACTGCGTACCCCGATCCGAAATGATAGATACCAGCACACTATGAAGGCGGACAATCTCCTAGATATAAATCTCATCTAACCTCTCGGATGAATAGGAGACTGCCACTGGAATAAAATGCGCCGACTTGGTCAGCCTATCAACAATGACCCAAATAGCATCAAACTTCTTCCGAGTCAATGGAAGTCCAGTAACGAAATCCATGGTAATTCTCTCCCACTTCCACTAGGGGAGATCAATGCTCTTAAACAAACTACCGGGCCTCTGATTCTCATACTTGACCTGCTGACAGTTCAAACACTGAGCCACATACGCAACAATATCCTTCTTCATCCTACACCACCAATAATGCTGCCGTAAGTCCTGATACATCTTCGAGGCACTCGGGTGAATAGAATATCGAGAACTATGGGCCTCCGCTAAGATCAACTCTCCAATCCCATCAACATTGGGCACATAAACTCGCCCCTGCAATCTCAAAACACCATCATCATCTAAGGTCACCTTCGTGGCACCCCCACGCTGCACCGTGTCTCTCGGGACACACAAATGGGATCATCAAACTGCCGATCGCGGATACGCTCCAATAGAGAAAAACGAGCGACCGTGCAAGCTAACACTCTACTAGGCTCAGAAATATCTAATCTCACCAATCGATTGGCCAAAGCCCGAACATCTAAAGCAAGCGGTCTCTGGCTGGCCGGAATATAATCAAGACTACCCATGCTGGCGGACTTCATACTCAATGCATCGGCCACCACATTGGCCTTACCCGGGTGATACAAGATAGTAACAACATAATCTTTCAACAAATCTGAAGAACCACTCTGAGGTGCTACTCGTGCTCTTCCTGGCTGCGGTAGTACACACAAATATCATCAATAAAGACTATCACGAATAAGTCTAGATATGGCCTGAACACTCCATTCATCAATTCCATAAATGCTGCTGGGCCATTGGTTAACCCAAATAACATGACTAAAAACTCATATTACCCATACTGAGTGCGGAATGCTGTCTTAGGGACATCAGACGCCCTAATCCTCAGCTGATGGTGTGAGCACGTGATTTTTGTCCCAAGCAAATTATTCCAAAATACATGCAAAAATGATTTTTTGAATTTGTGTGGCAATTTGTTGATAATTGTTTGCTTAATAATAACTCATAAAATAGGTGGAAATAACAGGATTTTTTCTAATTTTTGGAAAACAAAACAAAGAAAATCAAATATCATCTATTTGTATTAATTAGAAAATACCAAAAAATAGAAATTAATTACTCTTTAATTTTAAAAAAATCAAAAAATTAAAAGAAAATACAAGGAAGATACAAGGAAAATAAATAGAAGATAAATTAAATAAAAAATATAGAAAAGAAAAGAATACAAAAATACCAAAATATAAAATTCAAGATACAAATACAAGACTTGGGCTAAATACAATAATTAGCCCAAGAGATATAATACATTGACCAGGCCCAAAAGAGACCAAACCCGGTCTGCCCAGGCTATGCCAAAACGACACCGTTCAGGTGTCATTAGATCTGGACCGTTGAAAGCTTTGATCAAACGGACAGGAGTGATGACTATCTTTTAAACAAAACGACGTCGTATTCTAGAATTAATCTAAGCCATCGATATAATTAATCCAATGGCCATAATTAAGTGACCATTTAAAAGGAACGACGACGTATTTGGGGTGATTGAATCTGAGCCGTCGTTTCACTTGATCCAACGGTCCTAGATTCTCCAAAGCTTTTAAAATACACACAAACGTTACACATTTCATTGTTTACACATTTCGTCTCTAAACATAAAACCCTAGCCGCCCTAGGGTCCTCTCCATCACCCGCCAGAAACCTACCGGCGGGGAATGTTACCGTTTCTGATTGAACCACCACGAACACCCCATGACCTTCTCCGTCCCCTCTTTCACCCTATCCCGTTGGTTTCTCTCGAAAACCCTTAGAAGTCTTCGAATAACCCAAAAGGTGTCGCCGGAACCCTACTCCGGCGAACACCACTTATGAACCAGGGTTCATCTTTAACACCCTACAATCGCCTTCGCCTCCTCTTTAACCCCATCTAAGTGGTTTCTCTCGAATAAGCCTCAAACTCCTCGAATATTAGAAAATGTGTTGCTGGAACCTTACTCCGACGAGCACCCTCATTCCAAAAAACTACTCTGTTAAACCCATAGCACCCAATATCCCTATTCCAAGAGTCTTTTCACAAAAAGACTCGAGGAGTCTGTCTGAGGAATAAAAAGCCAAGAAATGACTCGTGACTTCCGATGTTCTGGATAATCAAGAAAAATGATGAAAAATGAAGGAAAAAGAAAACAGAATAAAGAAAGAAAGAAAAGAAGAAAACAAGAATCAAAAAGCTAAGTGTTCTAATCCTGGTTTTTTCTATTGCACGTCTCTTTGCCTTCCTGACTGTTCTATTTGTTCTATCACATGCCTATTTGCCTACTTATGAATAGCATGCCTGTAACCTCGTTGCTTTCTGATCTCTTCTACTTGGGAATCACATGGCTATAGTCTTCTTTTCTGATAAAGTTCTTAGTCAAAAATCGCATGTTTTGTTGTTCATAGCCACACTGAGATTTCTAGGGTTTTTACTTGATAAGATCTAAATTAGTAATTAAGTATTCTGTTGATTAGATTCTACCTATGATTAATTTGTTCCCTTGAATCTCGTTAATTGAGTACTTAGACCTAGTTTGACTATATCTGTAAAACTGTCTATTGTTGGCTATTTTTGTAAATCGATTTTGACTTTGACTTTAAAGTTTCTGATTGATAAAGAGTTTAAAAGGGTAAATAAAAGGAAAAGACAGGGCTAAATGGGGAAGATTAATTGGTATACTGTAAATAAACTAGGGGGTTAAGGGTATAGGTGGCAATGCTACCTGGTTCGTGGGAAAATAGCTAAAGAATAAGGGGTATTCTGGGCACAATAAAAGGGTAGATAAGTAGAAATTGAAAGCAAGTAAGGGTAACATGGACAATTAAGGGTATTAGAATAGTGTAGATACCACTAGAACCTTCTAGCAGGGGTTCTAGTGCATTTTCAATTGAAATTGATGTAGCTCTCTGAAAATAAATCGTAAGATGAGGGGTGGAAATTTAGAATATTAATTTCAAAATTCCCTCCCATTTTTGTTCTATAAATAGGTTTCATTAGGCCACTTTGAAATGAGGTTCTGAAAATAAAGGTTTTTGGAAAGTCTAATATTCTGATATCCTTCTAATTTCTGAGAAATTCAAATCTTCTAGTTTCATCCTTAGGAAATTCTCTAATCCTATTGTCCATTGATTCTGGTTCGAGTTTAATTTGAAAATTCTCCTGAGTTTTGATATTCCGTCTGTTGCTCTATGGTTATTTGATCTGAATTGGTTTGCTGAAGATGTGTATTGCTGTGGTTATTCCCTGAGAAGCTATTTGGTTATTTTGAAGTTTTGATATCAAATCTGGTTGTTGTGAACTTGCTGTGAATCTGTTGGTCTACTGTTTACTGGAATCCTGATATTGCTGATCCTTCTTTCTTCTATTGCTTTAGACTGATCGAATTCATTTCACCTTTCCAGGTACACTTCTGAAACTCGAAGATGTAATCAGAAATTTAAAGATATAAATGTTCGACTGGTTTTATTAGCTTTGGATTCTGTTTATTTTATAGATGTAGAATGAGATAGATTCATATGTATTTGCTAGGTGGATCGTATGTATATTTGGGACTGTATGAACTATGAACTCGGACTGTTAATTTCTTTAATAGCTTTGTTTAAATACTACAAAGAAAATCGCATATGAGGTAGATTAATAGAAAAACAATCACATAGGTTAGAGATTAGAGAAATTGAAAACAAATGTTAAAATCTGTTTTGGTTAATCAGTTGTTACGAATCAGAAATGCAATGAAATTCATTTGTCCTCTTTAGATTGTGTTAGTCAGATTTAATACATAAGAGCATGAGTTAGTTACATTCAAATTTTGATTAGCAAATACAATATGCTTCAGATTAATTCATGTTATATAAGAAAATTGTAATAAGTTTTCAATAATCAGTATAAAATGACTGTTTCAGTATGAACGACTCTGTATTTCAATTCAAATATATATTCTGTAGTTTAGTCTAATATTTCCAGTAGAACAAAGTAGTAATTTGACTCTGCATCTGAATATGTAGCATTTCAATTGATAAATAATAGTAAAAATCAGTTTA